>JADRCD010238280.1:0-23894 GCA_019843815.1 Montemys delectorum
GTATATTTAAACATGGCCAATGGAAGAAAAGAAGAAATATAAATAACATAAGCACATAAAATTTAGAAATTTCTGATGGCAAAATATCACAAAGAGAATAAAAATACAAATAGCTGACTGAAATATATTATGACAGATGGAAGACCAATTTCATTAATGTACAAGAATATTTTACAAACATCTCATAGAAATGGGCAGAGATCTCAAGATGGCAATGCTTGGGAAAATAAAAACAGAGGAAAGAGTGCCAGGCATATTCAATGGGAGCTAATGCAGAGTACAGTGGAGCTGTGCAGTGTTTGTGTAGGATGTGATGGTCTATGGCTTATGAGCTTGTTAAGGAGTTCAAGGAGAGAAGCTCCAAGTAACTATGCAGGAGCACAAAGAGAAATAGAATTTGGACAGTGCCTTGGCACAGTCTAGTGCAATCACAAAGGCACACACATCATTCCACAGAGAGATTCTAGTTCCTTTACAGGTATATCACACAAGTGTTAAAAAAAAATAACCTATGTAGGAGCTGGAAAGATGCCTGAAGTGACTAAGAGTGTCTGCTGCCCTACCTGAGGACCCAAGGTCATTCTCAGTACCTTTATCAGGTACCTTACAACTTCCTGCTAACTCCAATTCCAGTGTATCTGGCAATCTCTTCTGGTGTCTACACACACACACACACACACACACACACACACACACACACACACATTACAATATGAAGTAAAAATTTAAAATAAATCAAAAGTGATATACACACAAACATCTCTTTGCCAATTTTATTTCAAAACTGTATTTTAAAAGATTATTTTGTGTTGACATATGAGACCAGCTAATAAAAACCTAAAGGGGCTGGAGGAGGGCTCAGTGGGTTCTGTGGCTGACATGAAATCATAAAGACCTGAGTTCAGAAGCCAGTATCCATGCACAGTTGCCAGCCATTGCTGTGCGTATCTGTAACCCGTCAGCAAAAAGGCAAGTTCTAAGTTTAGAGGCTTTGTGTCAAAAACTAAGGCAGAGAGGAGTATGTGAAGACACAAAACATTTAAGTCTGCTCTCCACACATACACATGTACATGTGCATATACATAACATAAAACACACACAATAAACCACACAAATCAACAAATAACTGGGAAAATACACTTTCTATTAAAACTTGAAATGTGCATGTACACTGATTTATAATGGAACTCAGAATGTATCAACAGTAAAATTTGAAGGTCATAAGTCTGAATAGTTGTATGATATGATTTCATTTGTGGTTAATCCATGTACTGAGAGAGATGGAGCAAGTGACTATGGTGGGAGAAGATGAGGACTTTGGAGGTTACTTGCATTCATAGGATAATTATTGTTTTCTGTTCCCATTGTAGTAGAGATTATGCCGATCTCCATGGTTGTAAAATTTATAGAGCTGATGTCAGCAAAATAAAAGAGGTAGAAGCAGTAAGCTCTTATTCTCACAAATAAATGAGAAATAATCAATGAGAAACTAAATTTAACTTTATTAAGGCTCTGGAAAATATTAAAGGTCTATAGTAGCAAATAACCAACCAGTGAGGAAAATCTCACACTGAAAAGATAGTAGTTCCCTCACCCACCCACCCACTCCTGCCTCACCATCCTAGCATTCCCCTATGCTGGGGCATCAAGCCTTAACAGGACCAAGGACCTCCCCTCCCATTGATGCCAGATAAGGCCATCCTCTACTATATATGCAGCTAGAGCCATGGGTTCCTCCATGTGTACTCTTTGATTGGTGGTTTAGTCCTTGGGAGCTCTGGGGGGATCTGGTTGATTGATATTGTTGTTCTTCCTATGGGGTTGCAAACCCTTTCAGCTCCTTCAGTCCTTCCCCTAATTCCTCCATTGGGGTCCTTGTGCTCAGTCCAATGGTTGGCTGCCGACATCCACATCTGTATGGTTCAGGCTCTGGCAAATCCTCTCAGGAGACAGCTATTTCAGGTTCCTGTCAGCAAGAACTTCTTGGCATACACAATAGTGTCTGGGTTTGGTGGGTGGTGGGGTGGGGGGCACCATCATAGAAGCAGGAGGAGGGGGATGGGATAAGGAGTTTGCAAAGGGGAATCAGGGAAAGAGGATAACACTTGAAATGTAAATGAATAAAATAACCAATAAAAAATAATAAAAAAAGAAAAGATGGAAGTTTCGAGGAGTTTTGTTCAGTCTCCCTTTATTCTCTCTCTAGGATTGAAGGATAGTATTTGGGGAAAATATGAACTTCATCTACAGTTACCTTTTATAAGCCAGACAGAATGGAATGAACCAAATTATCAGTGTAATGGTCTGTTCAGAGACTGATTAAATGCCTTGCATTTTAGGTTGGCAAATGCTGTGAGGACAAGCCAGGTATGTGAAATTACAGTCTACTGGCTAGGTTTATGTCATCTTGACACAAACAAGAGTCATCAGGGAAGGAAGACTCAACTGAGAAAATATCTCCTTAAGATTGGGCTGTAAGTAAGCCTATAATGCATTTTCTTAATTAGTGATTAATGAGGGAAAACTCAGCTCATAATGGCTGGTCACTTTCCCTGGCTGGTGGTCCTGGGTTATATAAGAAAACAAGCTATGCAAGTTATGAGGAGCAAGTCAGTAAGCAGCACTACTCCATGGCCCTGCATCAACTATGCCTCCGGGTTCCTGACCCGCTTGATTTCCTGTCCTGACTTCCTTTGACGATGAACTATGATGTGGAAGCACAGGCTGAATAAATCCTCTTTTCTACAAGTTTTTTTTTCTTTTCTTTTTTTTTATCATGATATTTCATCACAGCAATAGTAACCCTAACTAAAACATGTCGTGCGGTCAACTACAGACTCCTTGAGTCCAAAAGTAAATCCGGAGAAGCACAACAACTAAGGACCTACAAGCAAGTCGAAGAACTGCTCCTAAAATAGTCAGGACACATACAAATGATCACTGCTACTAGAGCAGGGGGGTCGGATGCTCACACATAGGCCCAGGGCACACACATACCCAGAAAGCATCCAAGAGTACAGTAAGATCTCCAAAGATCTCCCTTCCCACGAAGCCAGTCTCTAAAGACTGAGAAGGGTGATAGTATTTTTTTAATGGTCAAATTTCACAAAGAAATAAGAAAACATGCTCCGTTCGAAGGAATAAAAATGAATCCCCAGAAATTATCCTCAAAGAAATAAAACCTCTAATCACACTAGACAAAACCTTTAAAACAAATGCCTTAAGTAGGTTAAAGGAACAAAAGAAAAATACGAAGAATGAACTTAAACCTGGAAATGACACACAAATAATGAAGATACTGCGCAAGGCAGAATGACTAAGAGAAAAGCTGGAAAATACTGTAGGCAAATGGGAAAAAAATCACTGGAGATGTTGAACAGTAGATTCAACCACATGGAAGAAAGTACTAACACCATTAAAAATTAACATTTTCTTGAAGTTCTTGGGTCCATTGGGTAGAGGAAGAGAGAACACAGGATGGAGAAAGACAAATTGAGGCCAAGGGATTGACTCATTGTTTTATCAAAAGGAAAAATTTGTTGGAAGACATCAGTAGTGTCCATATAATACAAATCAAAAGGTCTTATTGAGCTAGAGTATAATGAAAATGCCAAAGGTTTTCAAGGCTGTTAGAGAATATAATTATGTCACATATAAAGATGTTCAATAAATTTATCAATATGCTTCTTTTTTTTCTGTGCTTCTTTTTATTTTTTTTACCTTTTTTATTAGATATTTTCTGTATTTACATGTCATATGATATCTCTTTTCCCAGTTTCTCCTCTGAATAAAAAGAAAAACAAACAAACAAACAAAAAACCATTGTTTCCTCCCCGCTCCCATGGCTAACCAACCCACCCTGTCCCACTTCCTGGCCCTGGCATTCCCCTACACTGGGGCATAGAACCTTCACAGGATGAAGGGCCTCTCCCCCATTGATGACTGATTAGGCCATACTCTGCTATACATATGCTACTAGAGCCATGAGTCCCACCATGTGTACTCTGGTTGGTAGTTTAGTACCTGGGAGCTCTGAGGGTACTAGTTGGATCATGTTGTTTGTCCTAAGGGGCTTCAAACCCTTCAGCTCCTTGGGTCCTTTCTCTAGCTCCTTCATTGGGGACCCTGTGCTCAGTCCAATGGATGGCTATGAGCCTCAACTTCTGTATTAGTAGGGTATGTCAGAGCCTCTGAGGAGATAGCTATATCAGGCTCCTGTCAGCCAGCACTTGCTGGCATCCACAATAGTGTCTGGATTTGATGATTGAATATGAGAAGGATTCCCAGGTGGAAGAAGAGTCTCTGAATTGTCTCTGCTCCATAGTTTGTCCCTGCAACTCCTTCCATGGGTATTTTGTTCCCCCTTTTAAGAAGGAATGAAGTATCCACACTTTGTTCTTCCTTCTTCTTGAGTTTCTTGTGGTTAGTAGATTGTATTTTGGCTATTCCAAGCTTCTAGGCTAATATCCACTTATCAGAGAGTGCTTACCATGCATGTTCTTTTATGATTGGGTTACCTCACTCAGGATGATATTCTCCAGATCCATCCATTTCCCTAAGAATTCCATAAATCCATTGTTTTTAATAGCTGAGTAGTACTTTATTGTGTAGATGTACCACATTTTCTGTATCCATTCCTCTGTTGAGGGACATCTGGGTTGTTTCCAGTTTCTGGCTATTATAAATAAGGCTGCTATGAACATGGTGGAGCATGTGTCCTTATTATATGTTGGAGCATCTTCTGGGTATATGCCCAGGAGTAGTATAGATGAGTCCTCTGGTAGTACTATGTCCAATTTCCTGAGGAACCACCAAACTGATTTCCAGTTTGATTGTACCAGCTTGTAATCCCAACAGCAATGAAAGAGTGTTCTTCTTTCTCCACAACCTCACCAGCATCTGCTGTCACCTGAGTTTTTGATCTTAGCCATTCTGACTGTGTGAGGTGGAATCTCAGGGTTGTTTTGATTTGTATTTCCCTGATGAGTAAGGATGTTGAACATTTCTTTAGGTGCTTCTCAGCCATTTGATATTCCTCAGTTGAAAATTCTTTGTTTAGCTCTGTACCCCATTTTTGATAGGGTTATTTGGTTCTCTGGAGTCTAACTTTTTGTGTTCTTCGTATATATTAAATATTAGCCCTCTATCAGATATAGGATTGGTAAAGATCTTTTCCCAATCTGTTGTTTGCCATTTTGTCCTACTGACAGAGTCCTTTGCCTTACAGAAGCTTTGTAATTTTATGAGGTCCCATTTGTCAATTCTTGATCTTAGAGCATAAGCAATTACTTCTTAATAGAAACCTTTCAGACCAGAACTGAAACGTTATATGTAAAGTGATGGTACTCAGACAACTGTCAGTTAAGAATTTTACTGTTTACTATAAAGGGGGAGAAAATATACCCTGTTAACAGACTAATGTTGAAGGAACCCATCACCACTAGATTATAAGAAATGATTCATATTGAGAATATACTAGACAATGATTGACGTCACATAAACACAAAGTTCTCCAACATACATAGATATATCAATAAACATAAAAACATACATTGTTATACTTTTGGTTTATAGTTCTGTTTTTATTCATTCAGAAGATGAAAAAGACAAAAACATTAAATGAGTATAACTATTGTAATGAATTTGTGACAGAGAGATATAACGTGTGCCACAGCAGCCTCCAGGAGGGATGATGGGGTGAAGCTAGGAACCATCAGTTTTACTTACAGCTGCATTGAACTGGTTAATAGCTTACCGTAGACTTCTTTTTATAACTCCAAGATGTTATATGTGATCCCTTTAGTAAACACAAAGTAAACATCTACAGCATAACATCCAAGAGAATGACAAGGAAATTTGATGTCATTTAGACAAGTCAAAATAGACATATGAAGACCCTAACAGAAGAGATCAAGGTTGTGCTATGAGAGGTATGTGAAATAAAGACTGGGTTGGAAAAGAGCCTCTTCTAATAATAGTTACTTTAACTGTACACAGGCAGGGATACCTAATCAAAAGATAGGCTAATGCAATTGACAAAGGACAAGTACAGGTTAGAGTGGCAGCAATCCATGATCTTCAATGCTACGTTGCTCCAGGACAGCGGCTCTCACAATCTTCCTAATGCTGTAAACTTTTAATGTTGTGGTGACCCCAAACCATAAAATTACATTTGTTGCTACTTCAAAACTGTAATTTTGTTACTATTATAAATCATAATGTAACTTTTTTTTTGAGATAGAGGCTTTTCAAGGGAGTCACGAAGCACACATTGAGAGCCACTGTTCTCTCTGGCTACAATCTGAGGCAGTAGGACAATTTGAAGGAGCAACTCACAATGGTAGAAAGCAGACACTATTGAGAGGCCAGCTTGAAACCAGACACCATACAGTATCACACCTGTGGCATTTTGGTGCACTAACCAGTGGACTCACATCCACTACTTTTGCATCAGTCTAGAGTATAGTTGTAATCTATTTCTTCCAAAGGTATCCATCACCTCCATCATCTATAAGAGCCCAGTAATTCTGACACCAAAGAGATTCTGTCCTAAGAAACCCACTCACTCATTCCAACAGCCCTGACTCCCAGCCAGGGCAGCCAAGGTCTGAAGTAGAGCCAGCTTTAGCCTTTATCACAATATTCCTGTCAGGCTACCTGGCCCAGCAACAGGAAGCTGAGATGGACCTACATTTCTTGACAACAGGCCATTGTACACAGAACCAACACCAATTCACTATTAAAATCCATGTTGTGGCCTCCCTCCAGGAATGAGAGAAGCTGCTCTGGTTAGCATTTTCACTTGTATGTGATGAGGCAACCCCAAATACAGGCTGTGAGGAGGAACTAAGCTTGGGAGATGTCAACTAACCCACAATTTAGAATCACTTGAGCCAGGGGTGGAAAGCAGCACTTATGAGACTCCCGATTTTCTGTATCTATATCAAATGGGTCCAAGGTCTGAGGGAGAACCAGCTTTAGCCTGTATCTCAATATTCCTGTCAGGTCACCTTCCTTCCCCTCAAGGGGATTTCCTCACCTTCAAGTACACGAATTCCAAGAGGTTGGGTGGTTTATAAAGTGCAATATGGTTGGGTCACAAAAGAGTTGTGGTCTTGAGACTGGGGTAGCAATACACTTTGACGTTTTAAGACCTCTACTATGTGTTTACCCAGAACAGACTCAGTGGACATTTATACACCTTCTCTTCCTTGGGGCAACAAGATCCCTGACATACCAGAAACAGTTTTTTATTATTGCTAAGATCTTCATCAATATACATTTACATGAATGAGCTATAGAGATGATCTCTGAATATATATATATATATATATTTAAAATGCTTGTTAAAATATTCTTTTTTAAAAAGTGTCCCCTTTTGTACTAACTAATTTATTTGTTCACTTTATATCCCAATTGCAGCTTCTCCTCCCTTTCTTTCTTCCAGTCTCCCCTCTCTTTCCTCCCCCATGTACCCCATCTCCTTTTCTCCCCAGAAAAGTGGAGGCCTCCCATGGACTCAGGCAGCCCTGGCATATTAACCTGCAGCAAGACTAGGTGCATCCTCTTCCACTGAAGCTAAACAAGGCAACCCAGTAAGGTCAAAGGAAACCAAAGGCAGACAATGTAGTCAGAGACAGCCCCTGCTTCCACTTTAGACCCAACTGCTCTACTGCTAAAATACTCTTCCTTCACGCAGAAATGAAACTGTGTATCCAAGTGCCACATGCTCTTTGTCCTGGACCAGGACTAGCTTAATGAGAATGCCATCATTGCAAATAATGGAGTTCTAAGGGTAGCCAGTTTCTTTAAATATATACAATATCTTCCCTAGGATACATATGGGATTGTATTGTGCCTGTGTGTGGTATGTGGGCCTACCTATACCTATCAGGTCATTAAAGAGGTCTTTTAGCTATGATCAATAGTGCTGGAACCATGGGAAGGTCAGGACTTAAATTGTCTAGTGAGGTCCTACAGATCCAAAACAGCAGGATCATCACAACACAGGGCAACAACAGGATAGCCAAGAGGAGTTCCAGTGAGAATCTAGTATTTATAGTATAGCAGAAGCCAGAGATCTCAAATAGACCAATGACCCATTGCAGTGAGAATTTGCAAGTAAACATGTGTGGACAAAGGGATACGCTCTATGGTGCACTGTGACACACATTGCTTCCCTGATGTTTTTATTTTGTTCTGTTTTTATTTTTTTATTTTCTTTTGTGTGGAAGGTTGCAAGGGTGGAGGGCAGATGCGAAGGGACAGGGAGATGAGTGAGATGCATACATTGGGGTGCATGATGTAAAATTCACCAAAAAAAAAAAAAATCAATAAAACATTTTTAAAAAGATGATCGAATACTCCTCTCATTTTGGTTTTGGAAAGAAAAAAAAATCAGATATTGTCTAGTGTTAAGCTCCAAAGTTAAAGTGTCATTGCACTATTAGAAGAAGACAGCCCTTAGCTCCAAGAGAGGAAACATAGTAACTGGGATGTGGTAGTGAATGAAACGGAAATGAATGAATGAAAATTAAACATTACATATCTCAGATCACTTCAGCAGTGAAATGCTGAAGAAATCACAAATAAATGCTAATTACGTTTAGCCTACCCCTGACTTTTAAACCATCCACTTCTTCCTTGACCTCATAAAAACATGAAGTCATAAACCGTGGATTAATGTCTCTATTCCAGCTGCTGGCAGTCAGCAGAGCATTCCAACACACTAGAAACAAGAGCAGACAGTGAGCTGAGGGGAAGACGTCACAGTTACTTGCCTTGGCAGATAATTCCAAGGTTAATCCACCGCTCCTTCTCACACCAACCCAGCCTGTGATATTGACACTGAAGAAAGGCCAGGTTGTTTATATTTTGGTAGAGAGCTCATAGTATCAATTTGCACATTAGTGGGTCCAGCTACTGCTCTGTTCTATCAGAGTGTATTGAGTCGTGGCTGGAGAGATAGCCACAGCTCAGAGAGGGAAAACACTTAGCTGTCTGATGAAATGTTTTAAATGCATAGGGTTCACCTTGGGGTTCTCTGCTGTTCAGATTTTATCCATTAATAACACACAGGGCTGCCTCTGTACTCTCTAGGGCTGATAGGAAAAACAGTGCCACTTATAGCTAGCCTAGCCTGAGGGAGAAGATTCCAAATGCAGGCTGTGGAGGCACACACACACACACACACACACACACACACACACACACACACACGCGCGCACGCACACACATACACATAAACTTATAAACACACACCAACACATATGGAAACCTAGTTCATGTGTGTGATATGGGACTTCTGGTTCTTTTTAAATGAAGTGACACAGGGGACCCTTCCATTGCATAATATATGGGCAATATGTGTGTGATGTGTGATCCTAAACCAAATAAGCTTTATTCTGACACATACACTCAGAGAGCTGTAAAGTATCTCCACTGATTTTGAAGGACTTGACATCATAGGTGAAAATGGAAAGGCAAGCAAGACCAACCAACTATGGTTTTGTCCTATTCCATTTTCATCCCCCATTTGGCCCTATAGGGGAAACCAACGTAGCTAAAATAGGCTGATAAAAATCTATCACCTTGACTTCTTAGCTAGCATTTGTTTTTAAGGAAGTAGTCCTTCCTCCTCTCTAGGTAAGACATGGAAGAATTTTGAACAAAGATCCTCTAACCAATTAGATTTTTACAAAGGTTGGTCTACAGATGCAACCTACTAAGCAAAAATCAGAATCATTTTGTTCACAGAGCCTCCATACAATTATCTGAACATTGATTATGGGCATGCTTGAAGTGTATAACAAATAGATGTCTGCCCAGGACAGGAGTGTATTAAGTGTTGCTTAGGATATGAGTTTCTGTGTATAGAAATCATGAGGAATGCTTAGATGAAGGGGTAGGTAATAACTGAACTGTTTCCTAATGCCTCATGCTGTGCAACTATACTTAAAAGACAAAAAGAAGGAGTTGCCTTTAGACAAGTGAGAAGTAATTTAATTTTCTTAATCTCTAAAGTAGAAAGACCTCAGCTTGATTAGAGTCTGTGTGAATGTGTGTGGTTCTCATATGGGAGTTTATACACACACAAACGGTAGCAAATAGAGAGAGAGCAGAGGACAGATAACTTCAGACATCAGGTCTGGCCTTCTATATGGTTTGCATGGGGTCTTTGTGCTGTTACCTGCATGGAAAAGGATTCAAATCACAGAAGCAGTAAAGAAAGCCAGAAAAATAACCAAGAGAACAGAAATGAAAACTCAGAGGAAATAACAACCGTTAAAACTAGAAGAGAAATGGGAGATAATGTTAACCTCATTGTAATACTGAAGAAAAGCAATACTATGGAACTGAATTCATGTTTCAGATTTTAAGTCAAGGAAAAATTCCAAAAATAGAAAGAAAAAACAAAAACTTTAGAAGTCACCAAAATGACTCTAAACATATCTGGATTATTTAATGCAAATGACCTTTGCAGCCTTGGGGTCTGAAGAAACTGTTGCCTGTATATGTGGTTTTGGTTTTCACTGTGTCATTGACTTTTTGACTATGCTATTATTTCATCGCTTCGTGTTACTTTAGATGAGGGTAGATGCATAACTGTTGCTTTTACTAATATAATTTATTTGATATGTTTATCTAAAAACTTATAGACTTATATTCTTAACTTTGTAGTTTTATATTTTTTTACAAGGAATTATTGACTTGAGGAGTTTATTATTTCACAGTTCTTAACAGAAAAGAAAAATATAAACTGAAAATTTGTATCTAAACCACTGCAGACTTAAAAAAAAAAATACTACTTATGAGAATTATGGCATGCATTTCAAACAATGATCAGAAGAAAATTTTTAGATAGTAGAAATGTTCATTATTAAAAATTAATAGGAGAAACTTCCAACTTATTATATTATTCTAGATCAATAAAATAAAGAAAGAGATAAAAAGTATGGAAATAGTAAAGCTGAAGTCAGAGGTGCAGGGAAGGTCCAGACACTCAGAGTTAATTGATGAATCTGAACTCGCCGCTGTAAGAAAATTTACAAAGCAGACAACATTCTAGTTAAATGCATCCAGGAGAGTAATGTGACTTGAAGAAGGAGGAAGAGATAATAAACACTGGGAAGGAAAATGGAAGTAGTAGTGATAAGAGTCTGTCTCGCCTTAAAATTTCAGGACAATAAGAATCTCTTCTAAAAGAACTAAACTCGAATTGGCACTGTCTCATATTGAAATGCAAAAAATGGACCAGCACTATGGTTTGGTGGGTAAGGGCACCTGCCAACCAGCCTGATGATCCAAGCAGTGAGCAGTCTTCTGACCTCCACCAGGGCACCAGGAAGTGAGGGTGCTACCCACACACTAAAGAAATAGAAAACAAAGTTTAAAACAACAAAATCCCCTCTAGATCGAAAGGAAAGGAAAAAAAAATTTAAAAAGCTGCTCATAGTTCTATGTCCAGGTGGCTTCAGGGCAAATTTTGACTATAACATTTAACAGTAGAGAATTAGGCTATGGATTGTTTCTTGGGATTGAAAAGGAGGAATATATTCCTATCGTAGTCGTTCCTAGACATTCATGCTTCTGGCTCTGCCACCTACTTTCCTTTAGGAACATTTCCATTGTTTTGTGTCTATCATAAACAGTCTACCTGTAAAATGTCTTAGGCTATTTCTCCATCCATCCAGCTAGACTCGGTTGACTTGTCTATTGATCACCATCTCTGTGCAGGCTATGGAACTAGATACTGTGTGATGCCAGCATTATATTTCAGACATCTCTAATTCAATTATCTTAGTTTTCTGTGTAGAGTTCAAACACACTCAATTGAGTAATAACTTCCATTACTAACAATTATCATTATTTAATAATTAAAAAAAGCTATGTGCTGAAGTTCATATTTCTTAATTGTCTCTTCCTCCATTGTTGGTTTAATTAAAAAGCCCAGGTTTTATGATGGATCATTTCCAGTGTAAAACAACAACAAAAAAAACTTCCCTTCTTTATTTATAGCAGGTTTGAAGTGAGAAACTTCTTTGAGAATATTTTGCCAGGAAAAAAAAAAAAAAACCTTTGTTTCCCTAAGTATCCTGGAATGCTTTCTCTTTCATTCCAACAGTGAGAACTATGTAAATTACCATGGCATGCATTTCACTCTGGACAAAATCAGACTCAATTCTTATTTGTGGAAAAGTGGATATTAGTATAAATGGGGAGATTCTATTTTTCTCTCTCAGTTTTTACATATATTATTTTATTGTACATAGTTGACCTGTTATGTTAAATCAATCAAATTAAACAAAGATTCAGGAAACACATGGTATATAGGGCAGTGAAGGGCTAAACACTAGAAATGCCATTTTGCTATGGTTAATTACGCATTCTCATATAGTTTGACAAACAAAAGGCATAAAATCAAATAGCCACCAGCTAGATAACATCCCCACCTTGCTGAACAGTAACCAAACTCCCTGCTACATTCCCTGACATCTTGGTTCTAGCCATTATAATTTTTGCTGCCATGGAGAAATGAGTCGGTCCATCAGGAGTTATCTGACTTGTGGAGCTGAAGATGAAGATTCAAGCAACTCAGATAAAGAAGCACTTAAGAAAACTATCCCTGCTCTGAATATATAGGCTTTCTTTCTTTTCTTATTCTCCACTCCACATGGCACCATGATAATTTATGAAAGTATATTAAGCAGGATAGAAACAGTTTAAAGCATATGGAGAAAAGATGCAGGTCCTGGGCAAATGGCACATTCATTTCACACACTGGACTTGAACACTTGCACATTCTGTATGTTCGAGATTTCTAGAAGGTCCCTCGTAGATACAACGAAAGTCTTGACTGTCTTTTTTTTTCTAAGATTTTTTTTTTTATTTTTTTAATTGTGCATAGGGGTGGATGGATGGATATCTACACTGTTCAAAGAACCCATTAAGAAGGCCCTGAATCCCCTTGAACTTGAGTGACAGGTGGGTACTCAGAACTGATCGCCAGCCCTCTGCAAAGAACTATGTACCTGTCTTAGTCAGGGTTCTCTAGAGTCACAGAACTTATAGTAGTCTCTATGTAGTAAAGGAATTTATTGATGACTTACAGTTTGTAGTCCAACTCCCAACCATCAACTCCCAACAATAGTCGGCAGGCAGCAGCTGTGAATGGAAGTCCAAGGATCCAGCAGTTGCTCAGTCCCACAAGGCAAGCAGGCGAAGCAGAGAGAGAGCCTTCCTTCTTCCAATGTCTTTATATAGGTCTCCAGCAAAAAAAGTGTGGCCCAGATTAAAGGTGTGTGACACCACACCTTTAACCCCAGATGACCTTGCTTGAACTCGTAGATCTTCCAGTCTTAATCTTCTAGGATTCATAGCCACTATGCCACCACACCCTTAATCCCAGATGATCTTGAACTCATAGAGCTTCCTATGTTAATCCTATGGGATTCATAGCCACTATTCCTCAAGGTCTCCATGCCAAGATTCAGGTCAAAAACTCGTATCTCTCTGCCTCCAGATTAGGGCCACAGGTGAGCCTTCTAATTCTGGATTGTAGTTCATTTCAGACATAGTCAAGTTGACAATCAGGAATAGCCACTACAGTACCCTAACAGAAGAGTTCCTCAGCCGCTCTCCCACTCTGGTTGCCCTTTTACATACCTAATAACCTCTGGAAGGTCATCTTGAAAAGTTAATGAAGTATATTTGAAGCTAAAATATTTTGATGGGTAAGATGACCCAACAGATACAGAGGCTTACTGACCAAGCCTGACAACCTGAGTTTGATGCCCAGAAGTCAGAGACAACTCACTCTTGCAAATTGCATTTTGATCTCCATACTTCTACTGTGGCACATGAAGGACACACACATGCACAGCACATAATTAACCATAGCAATAATAATAATAATAATAATAATAATAATAATAACCATCATCTTAATTATTATTATTATTCTAAAGATTTAATTAGTTTTATTTAAAAATTAAGATATGTAACATATGTATGTCCCAAAATACAAAATATGCCTCTATGTTTTTTCGTCCTTGTCGATTTCTCTCCTGGTCATTATGACATCTACTTATATTTGGTGAACCAAAAGGAACACTATCTTGCTAAATCATGGTTCTCTGTTTGGAGGCAAAAGAAGGGAGGAGAGAGGCAACCATGAGGTAATACTGTGGGCCTGGTAGCTGAGTGACAGAGAATGGCATTCCGAAGAATGCTTTCTACTTTGGCTTTCCAAACTCCAAGTACTGTATTTTGTCTTCCTTCATCGCTGAAATGTACTTTGGTTTATCTATCTGTCGCTGGTTGCAGTGCGCTTAGATATCACACAGCATGCTCAGCTTCTGAAGCAAGGAGGCCTGAGGCCTGAAGATGGGCTGTCCAACCTAGAACTGATAAGTAGGGCTGGAACATCACAGGTGCATAGGTCAATTCTCCTTCCTACAGAGACAGAGAGAGCCAGGGCCCCAGCATGTATGTGCTGACTTTCCTCATATTTAGAAAATGAATGTGATGAAGGAGACATCCTTACCTGGAAATAGTAAAGAGACTTCTTGCTAGCATTTGCTGTGTCTGGGTTATGAGACATGTCTGTAGGATTTGCTCCTTCCGCTTATAAAACAGGAGGAAGCTGTGTGGGTGTCCACTGTTTTCAATAGAACTGAGTCGCAGTCTATCCCTTGGCTAGATGGGAAATTGATACTTATTTCCTCTGTCCAATATCTATTCACAACCCTCTAGACAGAACTTATGGTATCAGAGTCACGAGCTGCTGAGATGATGACAGACAAGAGCAGAAGCCTGAAATCACCAAATAAGAGGTAAGGGAGACAGTTGTGAGCAGGAGAGGGAGGATGCCAGCTATAACGGTAGACCTTGGGGGTACCTGGGGCCTGAACATGCAGGCATGAGTCATCAGAACAGTTAATGACACATTCATGTTTCCATAGCAATAAGATCGACTTGGTAAAGGACTGGAGTCTCTGGCCTGAGTAGATAGCGGACAGTCTAGTTGGGCAGGTCAGTCATCACACTAAGGGACCACCACTCAAGAAGGCAAATCTAGCTTAAACCATGCTAACGAGTTAGGAAGAATAATGTACTTGCCTTTTCTTTTTTCTCCTTTCTCTTTTTAAACCATGCTTTTCCTAACACTCTGGGCTCCCCTCTTATAAAGACCCCCTTCCTGCCAAGTCTTTATGTCTGCTTAACTCAAATAACATGGCGTTTTGGCTTTCTCTTCTCCACCTTCCTCCTCAAGGCAGCTGCTGAGATTTACAGCTTGCCTGCCCGGGGGTTTTCTTTTAAACTCTAATAAAATAGTCCTCAGCTCCTGTTGAGTCTGTTCCTAAGTTATTTTATTAATGAAACCAAGAACCCCAAGAGAATACCCCTATTCTAGCAACACGTGGCTACTCTGGTAGGATTTCCCAATTTCTGGTAACATTTCCATTACTTTCCAAGGCTTGCAAAAGGATTGGTTCCCATCCTGGCAGATGAATAGGAAAGAATGACTGTGGAGAGAGAGAGAAAAAAAAAAAAACGGAAGGGCCAGAGGCGTAAGAATCAGAATAAATGGGCAGTTACTCCATAACCAAGCGAAATAAGCAGCAAGGGCTGGACACAGAGCATCAAGTTGGCATGAATGACAGATACCCTCTCTTCTAGTCTGTCACTACACTAGATGCCTCTGAACAGTCACCCAAAGTACTAGTTTGTTTAATAACTGTTTTAATTAGGAAGATATTCACACTGTATGGGACGACAGAATCCTGAATTGGCCCACAGTACTGTTAGAATAACTTCAGCAGAGCCCCATGGTGACACATTCAGAGTGACCAAAACCACATCCTTATTGGCTTTGCCCAGTGGTTAGGATGCTCTTAAGAGTACACTCTTTTATTTTTACGGAGACAAAGCCGAATTTCTTTGGCACGAATGCAGTTTTGAAGTGTTTTAAGCAATGAAATGAGCACTCTGCTCAGTGAGAACTGAAGCTCGCCTTTCCTCTCTTTTAAATGTTACAAGGATATTTTTGTTAGCGTCAGAATAAAGGAATATTAAAATTCACCTCCATTGAAACCTATAGTGAACAAAAAAAAAAAAAAAAAAAGAGGGAAATTTTATTTACCAAAAAAGGAATCTGATAATCTTCAGAGAAGTGCTGTAAAAGAGGGGGGGCAGAAAAAAAAAAAAAAAAAAAAAAAAAAAAAGCATGTTCCAGATTTGACAACCCTTGGCATCTCATAAATAGCCTACGCAGATCCACACCTGAAAACTGCCAAGAGCAGCAAAATTGGGCTGAAGTTTCTAGGAAGTTAAGCAAGCAAAGCAGAGAAAGGAAATGTGGCTAGATTGCATGTAAAAACCTAAGGACCCTGAAAACTGACCTTCAGCTCATTTTACCAACAGATAAATTGCCTACAGTGGAGAAGAGAATTGCCCTGTTTACAAATCAGAGAGCAGTTGGAAGTGGATGCGTGAAAATATATGGGATATGGAGAATGGGCATGCTGGATGGGACAAGGGAGGACGAGAAGGCGAGTGGGAAGAATTATGTGGAAGAAAGGACATTTCTTGTCATCACAGCTTTCTGCCTAGAGAAGGCATTGAGGTGACCCCGGGCCTGCTTTTCGAATGAATCACCTCCCTCTCCATCTTTCCCATTGTGGAATCACCCATCCCTAAGATGTCAACATTAATTAATTAATGTATTACTTCTCATTAGACTTGGGATTATCAACACAAGATTGCATTTCCAACAAATACGTGTAAACCAGGGGATCGTTTAATATTCAAAGTTCTGATTCAGTCACATTAACCATTTCTATTAAATAAAATCTCATTTTATTACCTAAACTATAGACCAAGGATATTGACAACTCACATATTGTATATCAAAATAACCAATTCAGATATGTGAAGAGTCTATTTTGCCAGCTTCATAGTGTCATACCCAGCATAACTTGTTAACCCAGCCAAGTTTGTTGACAGTATGAAAAAAAAGACAGACAAACAGACAATTGTTTGGAATAGTTGTTTTTTTGTATCCTATTTTTTTCCTCCCTGAGGCCTGTTGACTACTTACTCACTGCACTTCAGAGACAATAATGCCCCTAAGGTCTGTGGACCTATACTTGGGTACATATGCATGTATTGTTTTGTCTCGTCTGTGGAGGTATTCACAGGTAACTATGATTTACACACACATATTCATACATACACCACATCTTGTAAATAAACACACATAAGCTTACAATGCTTAAAGATAAGAATCATAAGAAAAAATTGCCACTTGCAATTGCTCTGGTTTTAAAAGCTGGTGGTGATTATATTATATAACATTATAACTTATTAACACTTATTCATTGATAGACCATTGATATTGCTTCCTACATTTCTTGCTCTGTACCTTCTGCAACAAATGCAAACCATTTTTTCTAGTATGTCAATCTGTGCCGATGCTATTAATCAATCCAGCACGTATTATGCACCAAGGAATGTGGATTAAATCAGAAAACACTGCAGAATGGCCCATCAAGAAATCAAAACGACCAGCATCCAGATTGACCATGTTAGAGACAGCTGGCTTCTTTATCAAGTAGCTGATGCAGATAAGCTCAACGTTGGAATCTTTGACCATTTTCATAGGAAGAAAAATGTGATTATGTTTTGAATAGATTTTGAAAATTCTTGAGTATCCTGCCACTGTGTAAATTTTGTGGCGCCACTGATGTGTGTGTGTATGTTGGGGTGCATGCATGAAATAGCACACCTGTGGAGGTCAGATGACACCTTCTGGGAATGGCTTCTCTCCTTCCTGCACACGGGTCCTTAGGCCTCCCTGCAAACATCCTTGGCCACCAAGACATCTCATTTGGCCTTATTTTCGTTACTCATTATCAAATGAAAATTGTAATCCATGTATTCTAATTCTTTCTGCTTCCTTTGTCATTAAACACTATTTAAATGTCTCTTCCTGTCTCACGAGGATGTCAATGGTCTGCAGTGAAGTCTGGACTGACATTGATGTCTGTGGGCCATGTTAGCACCTGGGGCCATGATAATGTGAGTGCCCTGGACTAAGGCTATGGTGGTGTCTTGATCTGTGCTGCCAACCAAGGGCCTTGCCTGGATCTGGGGTCCTACTGAAGCCAGGGTCTGTGTTGATGTCCATGGCTCATGTTACCTACTGCAGTCTGAAGCCATGTTGATGTCTGTGGGCTGTACTGCTGCACAGGACAGGAGGTGGCAGTGGTGAGCGGCTCCCACTACCACCTGAGGCCCTTTTGATGTCCAGGAGGGCCTTGTCTGGGTCCAGGGCTCCATAGTTCTACTGCATCTGCTCTGCAACTTGGCCTATGCAGTTGCTAGACCCGTGATTGTGAACCGTGCTCCCATTGATTGTGAAGAGCAAGGAGTCATGGAGGCTGCTTTTGCTCTGATATCGTTGATGGCAGACACGTGGTTGAGAGAGAAGGACATGGAAGGCTTCTGTGACAACCCCTACCTCACTGCAAACCCCCCCCCCCAAAAAAGATAAGTAACACCCTAGAAAGGAAGCTACCAAAGAGAACTCATAAAAAAAAAATGTGACAGAGATGAAGTGTAGCTTTCCAAAGCTGAAGGCTTCTGGCAAGGGTGTGAGAGGGGAGGGACTCATTTCGATTGAAGGGACAGGCCACTGAGAGTTTGACCATGCTCCAGTGAGTACATAGATGACACAAATTGGACTTTATTTTTTTCTTTATTCTTATTCTTCTTTTGTCTTTCTGGTTTTAGGGGATCACAAGGTGGGGGTGGAGTCAGACATGGCAAGAATGAGAAGTGACTGTATTTGAGGTGCATGATGTGAAACTCCCACAGAATCAGTAAAAATGTAATATTATAAAAAAGAATAATTTTTTTAGAAAGAGGTTAAAACTAAAAGATGTTGAGTTTTTTTATTAAAATATATTCTTTTTCAGGGGCCTTCTTGTGAGGGTAGCTGAATAACCAAAGGCAAAATCAAAGGTTCAATGCTATTTCTAAGAGCATGCTAGTTATAGATTTAAAGCCACGCACTGCCCTTTCCTATGCCCATTCCTGTGAAAGTTGGCGCAAGTGAGCCTGGTCAGGTAGCAATGAGGCCAAGAGATGCCTCAGGCTACTGCAGACCAGCAGATGGGGACAAGGCTGTTCTGAGTGACAGGGGAGCTACAGCCCTACATAAGCCAAGAGCACTTGCTGGAGAGCTTTGGCAGGGACTCTTGGCTTTACTTCTGAGCAGCCTCTCCTGCCCTCCCAGGCATCCCCTCCACTCTCTGAACCTCTCTACTCAATGTGGTAGTTTCTTGTAGTCACTTCTAAGTCCCTCTTCCAATGTAGTTCCCTTGATTCATAGGCCTAGGTCCTTTGTCCTACCCCCTTATTGCCCAGAATACCCACTCAGGAGCAGGAAGTCACTTTTCCAAGTGACACCCAATGTCCTAGGGGTATCCTATACTTGGTGTGATTTTATTAGTTCTTAGCCTGGTGCGATGTCAAATCAGCTAATCTTCACAAATAAGATTGGATACATGGTTTGACATCATTCTGTCCTCCCAGAATACAGATAAAAACTCAACACTACCTTTGTCTAATAAAGATACCACCCCAGACAGTGGTTCTTATGATGAGAATGCCAGCATCATCCTGAGTGGGTATTTCAGTGTTCGCTGAGACACCCTAGATAGGTGGGCTGCCTACTGAATGTCCTCCTGGAAGAAGGTCTGAACCTCATATTCATGTAGGTCAGGAGTTGCTTTGGTTTTTGGTTTTTGGTTTTTGGTTTTTTTTCTTCCCTCTTTATTTGACAGATGAGAACCACCTTTCTTTTCTGCATTCAGTGTACAGATTCCAGGAAAGTGCCCATAATTCCCTGCTCTGCATAGCTTGTTACACAACTCCTCAACACAAAATTTGATGTGAAAATTGATTCCTTTGAAATTTTTATTTGTGTAGGGTTTTTTTTTTTTAATTTTTTGGCAGGCTTTGGGAAAGGCCTATTTCCTGGCACTAAAAGTAGCCATTCTTGGCGTGAGCAGTCCCTGACAATCCCCAGCATATGGTAAGAGAAGATGCTTGCCCACCCATCAGGTAAATGCCATCTTTCTGACTGAAGCTATGATAGATGTCGTGTTTGAAGAGCTGTGATTACTGGGAACACTGCCAAGTAACCCATTGGCCAAAACTAGTGAGCAGGTCAGGATGTTCCAAGCCCCTGGGTGAGGCTGACCTGTTCACGCCTATCACAGACTACATACTGAGTAGAGGCCCATCCAGAGAGGTTCAGCCTTTGACTGCTGAGGGAAATATTATTAACAGTTTGTTAACGTAGCTGTGGGGATTTCTGGGAGAGATGGAGAAAGGTAATTTGGCTGTTTAAATAGGCCTGCTGAGAGCATGGGCTCCAGCTTTTAGGTTAGAACCCCATGAGTCGGTCCTGTCATGTAGGAAATGGATGCAGCTTTCTCAAAGAGGAGGGCTCTAACAGTCAATGTGCTTGCAATCTAGTTTGCCAAAGCATTCTACCTTGAGTGCTGACAGCCAGTGTCAGTCATCTGTCTATTTTGAGTCTCTGGAAATCACTCGGCAGTTTTGTCCAATATACATGTACCTGGTATGAAAAATTCAGATGCTTCATGAACTACCAAAAAATAAAAATAAAAAAATATTCAAATACCAACACCAAGAAAATATGGTAAGTGTTATTTGAAGAATAATCTGACAGAACTCTCTGAAGGAGATTATTTGATGTGGGCTTGCCCATAATTTGCAATTTTTATAAATAGTATTATCCATATAATAATATGTGAATAATAAAATTATAATGGATAAAACAATATAAAATAATAGTATTATTTTTAAAAACACACATAAATATTCTCTTAATCCATTCTCCATAGATGAAACCTTACCCTCAATTTCTTAAAACCATAACTACATTCTTGATAATATGTTTTGGTACTTTGGAAAAATTCTCATAAGTTAGTTAGGAGAGTAAATGAGTCAATAATGATATTGTTCTCTGTGGCTCATATCATGAAACTCCCTCAGTGAATAATTTACAAATTTTTATGCTCTTAAGGACATTGAGTTTATAACATGGCATTATATAATGTCATGACCATTCATGAGTTGTTTTGAGAAAAGGCAGAGCTGGCACTTTTCATCGTCTATGTATAGAGGTGCATGCTGAGGAGGAGCTAATAGACCCAGTGGGGGATATTGCTAGGACCATGATGAACTGGTGAAGTCTCTGCTGAAGTTTTTAGGTGACAAAAACACACCCACTTCAAAATGGGCATCCTCAGTCAGCATGTGCACACCCAAAGCTGACAGCCCTTCCTTGTTGCTTGTCCCCGCTTCCACCCCTCTTCTCCCTCCTCACACCCTCCTGCTTCCCTTTCCCTCTTTACATCAGCAAATGGCATCGAAGTAAAATAGAGAATATCAGAAAAGAACTTCTTTCTTTCTTTCAAAATTACAGCAACAGCCAGCGATAGGTTTTCATGCATGGCATGTCTTGTTTTGGGTTTAATACCATGAATTCAGTCATCTGCGACAATGCTGGGGCATAAGTCGCAGTGCACAGATATTAATATGAGTGGTTTGATAGCTCACCTAAGAATACTGTTTGCTCTGAGTTCCTGGAGACGTCCCAGCTCAGTGTTTCTCACCAGGTACAATATATCCATCCTTACCTTGGAGATAGTTGACATTATCTGCAGAGTGGAGAGGGTGATTATTGGCATCTAATAGGGAGAAAGAGATAACACCGAAATCTATTACAGTGCCCAGAAGGAACTCTTATAACAATTCTCTGGTCTCAGATATCATTTGTGCTGAAAGACACTGGTCTAGCCAACTTTATAACTCAGTCTTACAGGTGAGAACCGACTGCTTGAGCTTGAATCCTGGCCCTCCTGATTGAAGAATCAGCCAACAGGGTATCAGAAAGAGTAGAAAGACTGGATGGGCATGAAGTGAATGAAATACCTGTTAGCACAAAAGAGAACTTGACAGAGTATGCTAGAAGAGGGCAGGAAGGAAAGCAATGATCATAGTGCCTACTGAATTAATAAGTGATGAGTGAGGGGCTTTCCACTGCAGTTGTGGGTACTTGACAGACAGGGTAAATCTCTAGGTCTACCATTTTTCTGAATGGAATTTATACTATGCCAAGGCGTGAAGTTGAGACTGGAAGTAGAGTTTCAGGTTAGCATGGGCGCTGTGTGTATGTACTTTACAATCCTGTAACCTCTAACATACCACTACGAGTCATCCAAATCAGGGACTTGCAAATCAGGACAGTCTTGGCTGACCAAAGCTGGGTGTCACTCAAAGGTTTGAATCCCAGGGTGCTACATACTTCAACTGTGTGGTGTCAGGGTAGAGCTTTCCAAGCAAGGCTAACAGATGGCTTTCCTGGGTCAAGGGTGTGAAGATTCCTACTGGAGACAGGCTTCACTTTCCCTGTCTCATAAAACACCTTCCCTCCATGCTAATCACTTACAAAGGGTGAGCGTGGTACACTGAACCTATGAGCTCAGTGATGCTGAACTGTGAGGAAGGCACTTCCTTGCTACTGGGGAAGCCTCTGTGTAGATCACATCACAACTTGAAAACTGCATATATATGCCACAAATACACAGTAGCAGTGGAGGGACGTAGGCATCTTGATGCCCATTGAGAAGTAGTTTGAGGTTTGGAGTTGTTTTGTAGTCACAAGGGAAATAATGAGGAAGTACGGGAAGCTTTGGGTAATGGGGCTTAGTGGTGGGTCTTTAGGTCATTGTGTGGTTCCCTATGATGTAGCCCATGAACTTCATCCACCCTCCTCCTTACTCTCTTCCTGGACACAAGGCAAGCAGCTTTTCCTGTTACCTGTTTCTACCACTGTGTGCTACCTGCCTCTGAGCTTCATAGCACAGGGTTCAGTCTATCATGGGCTCTAAGAAAAATCTTTTTTTTAAAGATTTATTTATTATTATATATAAGTACACTGTGGCTGTCTTCAGACACACCAGAAGACAGTGTAGGATCTCATTAGAGATGGTTGTGAGCCACCATGTAGCTGCTGGGATTTGAACTCAGGACTTTTGGAAGAACAGTCAATGCTCTTAACCGCTGAGCCATCTCTCCAACCCCTAAGAAAACTCTTAACACTGTGATAAATTTCTATGTTGATTCTCTCAGGCATTTCTCTGTAATGATCTTAAACTGACTAACATAGAAAGACACTCATTAGCACCTTCCTAGACTGCCTCCTGTTCTTAGTACTTTTCTCAGACCCTTTTCCTTGCGTTCTGGAAGAGTCCATTTGGTTTTAACTTGTCAAGTGTATTAATCTTGTTAATCCTGTCTTCTGACTTACTGTACATTAGCTTTTAATTCTTCATTGGGGCAATCATACCTTTTTATTTTAAAGATAGTAAAATATACCTAGCTAAATTCATAACCCTATGCACATAACTTTAATCAATTCTCTGGCTCCTGTCTCTACAAAAGTACTCACCTTTAGTATGCATCCACACAGCATGTACGGACTGTGTAGCTTTTGCATTGCTAGCATCAGTATCTATTGAGTGATTATTCACATATTTCCTATTCCATCCTCTTAGTTTCTTTATTACCAAGTTCCAACTTCCAAACAGGAGCATAAAGTCCTCTTCACGAATAATTGAATTATATCATCAAACAACTTCACTATGTCCTCAGTTCTTGTGGCTCAAAGGATGATATCCTCCTCTGCCCAGAGAGACCCACATCTCATCAGAATGTAACTATTCTAAAGCCTCAGCCACTGTAACTTTTTGTTTAGATTCTCCAATGCAGAATGTTCCTTTTTGGATCACTGG
>JADRCD010238281.1:0-25168 GCA_019843815.1 Montemys delectorum
TATAGGTGAGTAAGGAATGCTGAGAGTAGGCAAAATAGTCTTTCCCCAAGGAAGAACTCCCAATTGGTTATCCAATAGTAAATGGTCATTCCTGAAAACATGCAAGTAACATTACAGAAACTGAGCAAGTTATGACTATGTATTTAGGTATATAATTTGTGTGTATGTGTGTGTATGTTTGTGTGTGTGAATGTTTGTGTGTGTGTTTGTGTGTACGTTTGTGTGTGTGTGTGTGTGTGTGTGTGTGTGTGTGTGTGTGTGTGATGGTTACTCTTGGTTGTCAAATTGACTATATCTGGAATTAACTAAAATCCAAATGACTGAACATATCTGTGAGGGTTTTTTTTTCCTTAATTAAATCATTTGCAGTGGGAAGGCCCACTTCTCAACTGGATTTTTTGAGGTGAGATCCATATTTAAACTGGACCACACCTTATTGCTGGCAGCCTATATAAAGGGCATAGAAGAAGGAAGTGCTCTTTGCCTGAATGCTGCCATGCTCCCCACCATAATAACGATGGACTAAACCTCTGAAACTGCAAGCAAGCTTCCAATTAATTCTTAGTCACAGCAATAGAACAGTGACTAAGACAATATGTGACACAATTAATGAAAATTTAAAAAGAGGCCATGAGTTGAAAGAAAGCAAGAAGGGATAAGTGAGAGGATTTGAAGGGAGAAAGGCAAAGGGGAACATGATGCAATTTTATTACAATCTTGAAAATTAAATAAATAATTAAACCAATAGCAATGAGATAGGGAGTGCCTGAGTAATGACTTCATGGGTTGTCTTGTGACCACAGACAAAAGCACGGGTGTGGATGCACACACGTGAATGTGTCTTATAGTGGTGTCTTTAGGATTTCTCCGGTATTGAGATGACGTCATCTGCTGAGGGTGGTACCTGGATTCCTTCCTTTTCTATTTGTATCCATTTTATTTCTTTCTCTTGACCTATTGCTCTGGCTATGAATTCAAGTCTTTTATTAAGCAGGAATAGAAAAATCCAATATCGCTGTAATGCTGCAAACTTAAATAGAGCTCACAGCCTAGGGTCTAGGCTGGCCCAGCTGAGCTTGAAGTGGCTTACATAGAGAAGAATGATAACCGGTATAAGAATATTGCTTATACCAATGAGGGTTTATGGTTGCTTGCTATACAAGAATATGCTTGAAATTATCAGATCTAGTAAAAGGAAATTTAACTTATTAACTTAATTATAAGTATACATGCCTTAAGATACATAAACTCATATATTAAAGCAATGCCTGATCAATTTGTTTCATGAAAGAATTTTCTTAAAATGTATACAAATGAACTGGGCAGCAATTACAGAGTTTTCTAGAACAATTATTAAATTTACTCTAGAAATTTCACTCCAACTCATAAATACCCGGTCTCAGCCGCATGGCTATAGAGCAAGATTTTCAAACTATCTATCAGGAGCTGGCTTATTGTGACATTCCATGTCCATGAGTCTGTGGCCTCCGGCTTAATTAAATTATCAAATCAGGTTAAAATTTTGCCTCTTTTAAAAACTGCTTTACTTCGATGATTAGTGGGCATTATTTAAAGTCTCTTCAAGATAATAAGTCTGTCAAACTCTTCTCTATCTGCCAGTGATGTATTCCTTCTCTCCAGTTACTTGATAAGGTTGTCATGAAGCCCAGCTGAACATTCCTGGCAAGATTCACACGGTCAACCACATTTCTAAGACATGAAAAAAACAGATGTTAACTTCAATATGTTAAGAATGTATAAAATGCTTAAAGAACAAAAAATTACTAAAAAGCTACGCTGTACTAAAAGATCAGATTTTTTTAATGTGTTCTTAGATTTAGTTTGCAAGTACTTCATTGAGTATTTTTACATCTATGTTTATGGGGAAAATTAATCTGTAACCTTTGTTGAATCTTTGTGAGATTTGGGTATCAGGGTGACTGTGGCCTCATAAAATAAAAATTTCAATGTTCAAAAAAAAAGAAAAAAAAAAGAACAGCAGGTCCTCTGCGCTTGTTCTTGGTCAAGGTATCCCTGGGTATCAGGTGTTGGAGTGGCCATAAGATAGCATTTTACAGACCTACATAAACAGTTCAGTTAGGGTGCGCTTCATGTGAATCCAGTGTAGAGTTACTTCTGTGCATAGTAAAACCAGTGTGAACCATCCTGGTATAGCAGCAGTTCTTAGAAATGCTCACTGGGCCAACTTGTCTGGTCCAAGGACAAGAAGCAGATGTCATGTCAAAAATATCCACAGGATGTACGGCACCCAGCACGAAGTATGTGGGCACCGCAGAAGAAACATAATTTGAAATGTATGGAACCAGAAGCTAGTTTGTGGGAAATTCTTGCAATCATCAGAAATGTAAAATTGTAAGTAGAAGATTTGGTTCTTATTAATGTTTAATAAGAACAGAAGTTCACTCTTATTGAGGAAATACACTCAATAATGCAGCATATACAATTATAAATGTGCCATTTATTTTTTTCCTTTTTGATAGGAAACATATGAAATAAATTTATCAGAATTCCTGGATCTACTGGGGACAACCCAGAGCAGCACCACAAGCTGACTGCAGCAGCCATAACAGCTCAATTACAAATGAAACTCGCCAGCGGTTTGCATGAGTCTGTCAGCCAGCCTGCCAGTAAATGACATTACCAAGAACAAATTATTAAATTCAAAGAGACTTTTCTGAACTATTTCTACTTTTTTTTTAAAACTCAAACAAAATGAATTATCTTTTTACTCTCCTATGGAAGATGATATTATAAAAACCACTGTCTTATGAAGAGCGTTTTCTGGAGTTTGTAGAGCTTAGATTGTTTATCGGCTTTTAAAAGTAAACCCCCCCCCACACCCCACAGACACACACCTTATTCAAAATTACCATTCATGGGCAGATGAGTTGGCTCAGTGAATAGAAATATTTGGCAATCTGAGTTCGATCCCTGAGAGTCATGGCAGACTCTGACTCCCTAAACCAGTCCTCCGACCTCCACGCATGCTCCATGGCACACACACGTACCCTCCCTCACACACATACACCAAAGACGCCTACACACCAAAAAAAATAAAATAAATTACATTTTCAGCCAGCAAAATACTTTTTCACCATTGAGAAGATTTTACACTCTGTATCTAAAATGAGGCTCTGACAATTGATTGCTAAGAGGTTTGTTGAACTCCCAATGATCATGGCAATGGCGCTTGAGGAGAATCAATGTTTGTGTTCTGGGTAACTCAAATCATAGTCACGATCCCCCAACCAGCCCTTCTCTCCTGGCTCTTCATTGGCGTCACAGACCAGCAGAGAGGAAGGCATTAAGGAGGGGTGGAAGACAGTTGTAGACTCTACTGCCAAGGACCAAATACTAGCTCAGTTTGTAGCTACATTATGAATATGGCTACTGCACCTCTCTCAAGAAGACGTTGAAGGAGCTGGAGAGAGGGCTCTATGCTTAAGAGCTCTTCCTGATCTCCCATCCTTCTGGCTGAGTAACTCACAACTGCCGGTAACTCCAGCGCCAGGGAATTAGCTCCTCCCTCTCCTGGCCTCTATGGATACTGCATGCTCATGTAAATATATACAACACACACCCATACACACACACACACACACACACACACACACACACACACACACACGCACACACGTACGCGCGCACACACACACACAAACACATACACACATGCATATACACACAGGCATACCTACACAAATTAAAACTAAATAAATAAGTACATTTTTAAAAATCTATTGTAATAAAGAAGAATTCGTCTATGAAAGTAGATTTAATATCAACACTTTGAACAGGTTGACAAACCCTCCCCAGAGACTAGCTTCTGTTAGATATAGTTGTCCTGAGCAACCCCCATTCAATGCTGAGATCTGTCCCGATTTCCACACTGTGAAATACAAGGTCTGCTTCATAGACTTCACTCAATAGCTTATCTAGTCATGAGCAGAAATGAAAGAAGTGAAACTCCACCCCCTGTGACTACTGTCCTACCCTCTTTCCAGTTCACCAAGACCTCGACAACTGAATTTGCTTCCAGTTTACATCCATGGAAGCGTAGACGATGTCATCTCAGACAAGAGGGACATCAATTAACGGGAATGACAGAATTAATTGATGCTTGGCTTGCTTCTTTTAAATAAACAGGGAAGCAAAAGCTATTGGGGGAACCATAAGACTTTGCAATAGTTATTATTCCATAACCACTGCAAATATTAAAGTCATTTGATTTAGGAGCACAAAAGCATATTTTACATGGATTGCTTTCTCAAAATTAGTGTGTTATGTAAAAGGCATTTTTATTCAGACAATTCTGATAAATTTTCCTCTCACATGACTTGTGAGCTGTTTTTCATTCTTGTAACTGATGGAGCTGTGAGCTGCTGAAAGTCACAGAACCCAGCATTACTTCATTTCTTTTCCTTTTTTCTTTTTTCTTTTTTTTTCCAACTTATACGGAGGCGAAGCTTTGTGAACCGTAGAGTATAACCGTACTATAACAAAACAAAGAGCTATTGTGTTGTCTGGAGTTGGTTTCACTACAGTAAAGGGTAGAGACAAAAAGCACTCCTTTCCAGAGAAAGAATTGAGAGGAAGAAAGGACAAGCCCTCCCTCCTCCCTCCAGGCTCCCGGAGGCATGAACACAATGTCTGCCATGCAGAATAGAATGGCCTTCTAAGTATCTAGCAATTTATGGGGTTTGTCATTTTTAAAGGAATCATATCACCTCCGCAGAATTTAGAAATCTTTCCTAAGTCTTCAAACCCTCAATAATAAATATTTTCATAACACTTACAAAGCAACATCAACCCATAGCCTGAAGTAGAGGTTGAACACAGGGGTCCATCCCAGCATGCTTGCCCCAGAGTGGGCAAAAAATTTCTCCAATGTACTGCCAATTAAAATCTGAAAGATTTGACATTAAGGCCCGACGTTCTGGGTTTTCTTTAGAAACAGAACATCTAATCATTCCTTCCACATACCAACAATCAATATGTGTTGCGTGGTAGTTGGCTAGCTGCCCCACCCCCACCCCTGCTGGACAGAGCACACATTCTAAACACTGTCCTGGACTCATCACCTCTTCATCACTGCCCAAGAGTGAAGTACAGCTTTAGCTGACACTCCTTCATATACTGGAACTCCTGAGCCTCCTATAAAAAGAAGAACAATCCTATGTGGGGCTGGAGAGATGGGTTAGCAACTAGGAGTTGCTCTTGCAGAGGACCCAGGGATAGTATGCAGTACTCAGCACCTCAATATTCAGTACTTAGCACCCACAGCTGTCTGGAACTGATGCTCTCTCCTAGCCTCTATGGATATCTGTATGTATATGGTACACATACATACACTCAAGCAAACACATTTATACATAAATGCATCTTTATATATCTTTGTGTGTGTACATGTGCATGTGTCTGTATGTCTGTGCATACAACTGTGTGTGTGTGTGTGTGTGTGTGTGTGTGTGTGTGTGTGTGCGTGTGTGTGTGTATACAATGGCACAGATGTGGGAGATAAAGAGAAACCTGGAATCAAGTCTCACCTTCTATCTTATTTGAATCAGTGAGGGCCCACTGCTAAGTAGACCAGGCCAGTGGCCTGTGAGCAACCAAGAGTCTCTTGTCTCCATCTCTCATCTCACTTCAAGAGAACTGGGATTACAGACAGATGCTACCATATCCAGCTGTGTAGGGGCTCTGAGGATCCAAGTTCAGTTCTCTGATCTTACCTGGCAAGTGCTTTTTCCACTGAGCCCTTCCCCCAGCCTTGAACTTCTTAAAGTAGCGGGCCGTGAACCCTGAGACCATCTCACGCTCTTAAAAATTATTAAGCACACAAAGCACCCCTCATATGTTTCCTAAAACACTTGCCGAATTAAGACTTAAAACTGAGAAAATATTAAAGTACAAATAGATTTTATGTAAGCAGCAAAAACATTGTTTAGAGAAAATATTATCTTCTCAAATAAACAACGACAACAAAAAGATCATGGGAAGACTTGCATTGTTTTATACTTTTCAAAGAATTCTTCAGTGCCTAGTTTAATCAAATTAGCCATGTTCTCAAATCTGTGACATATTAGCTTGATTAAAGCATCTATGTGAAAGTGACATCATACAACCATGTGAATAATGAGGATGCGGACGCGCCTGAGTAGCCTCTCTTTAGATGGCTGGACTAGTCTTCTTTGACGCCACACCAAAATTCAGCAAATGACCAAGCCTAACGACAAGCCACAGTGTGAAAACCAAAAGCATAACAAGGAACTCATCACACGCCAGTGCATTAAAACCAGTGATCTGCCCCCTACTCTGGATATGCCTTTTACCCACGCAAGCCTGTATAACACTACGTATTAGTCATTTGGAAAATATCCGTTCACTGAGTTACAGATCGCCCAAATGTTGACACATTTCATTGTGTAATATTTTTAAATAATCACGTTCGTTTTCACTGTGATCTCATCGGGAAAAACAATTTTAAGTAGTAGCATGCTGTCACGCTCACAGCAGTAGATGTGAGGTTCCCTAAATTTTAATAATGCTTGCAAGCCTCGGCTCCATCATTGCCAACAAGTTATGACAGTTCTTTTCCTGGAAGTGAGAGGCTAACTTCATTCCCTTTTGAAAAAAAAAATATCTTCCCAATGCCCATGTTGGACTAACCACATTTGACTGTTAATCATCCTTTTGGGTAAATATGGCCCCCAGAGGGAAGATGGAGATAAATAAATAAATCCTGCAGCAATCACACAGAACTTCTCCACTACCAACGCACCAAAAGGCTTTCTGGATGCTAGACTTAGGACTATGACTCACAGAATACATGACAAACACATATACATACCATTTTCAATGGGAATAGTAAATTGTTTAATGTAGGAATGAATGTAGCAGTGCAAAACACAGGAGCTCCTAGAACGAATTAGAGCCACTGCCTTGGTTTGTGACGAGGAGGTATGCATTTTACCCACACTAGAGAAAATACCAAGGCTGTGGAACAGTAATTTACCTTCATGCTGTTATGAGGGCAAGGCCACGCTCTGAACCTCTGGATCTCTGGCTTCATGTTTTGACACATGTCTTTCTTCCACATGTGCCACGAGGGGCCTCAGAAGACTACACCATGCTCCTTAGACTTTCAGCATCTTAAATTGGGAAGAATGGCTAAACCCCTTTCTTTGTAAGTTAGCCTGCCTCAAGTGTTGCATTAAACACACACACACATACCAAAAACAAACAAACGAAAAAAGTAGTATTATATAATAGTTTTGACTTCATGGGCTTCATGAATGGGTCTCAATCACCGTGCAAGGGTCTACAAATCACATTTGAAAATGACTACAGTAAAAAGAGACTTCCCTGTGCCCGTGTCTGTCTCAGAAAGAAGAAAATAAAAGCGTCTCTCAGAGGTTGCTTGGTGGAGGACATCAGAAGCAACAAGTCGGTACGACTCAGTCTATAAGACGCTTGTAGCATGATTGTGAGAACCAGAGTTTGGCCGAAACACCCATGTAAAACACTGGGTGTGGAGATGCATGCTTATAATGCCATCCCTGGGGACCTGGAGACAGGAAGATCTCTGAAACTTCCTGGCCAACTAGCCTAGGCAAGTCAGTGGGTTGCACATGCTACGCTCACTGATTTAGTCTTAAAAAATTAGGTAGACAGCTCCTGAAGAAGGACATCCAAAATTGATCTCTTGCATAGAACCCATATCCATGCAAGCACATGGGGGGGTGCGGGGGGAGGGAGAGAGGGAGAGAAGGAGAAAGAGAGAGAAGAGACGGACGGGGTGGGGAGGAGCAGATGATGACAAGGAAGAAGAACATGGAACCTGTGTCACCTCTGTAAATATCCTAACCAGCCTCAGGAGCCACTCCCTATGATTTGGACAAGTGTGACTGTGTCCCAAGAGGTGCCTGTGTGATAAACTTGGCCCCCAAGTATGGCAATATAGGAGATGGTGGAAATTTTAAGAGGTAAGAGGTTTAATAGGGTATCCTTAAGCTATCAGGATAGCTACCTGGAAGAGATTAGATAGTTCTTATGGTGTTGCTGATCTCTATAGGAGTGAGTTGTTATAAGAGAAAACCCAACCTTTGAATCCATACCACTCTGGCTTCATGTTTCAATGGAAGTAGGAGGCTAACTTCATTCCCTTTTGAAATGCTTGTAGTCATGCTACAAGCGTCTTATAGACTGAGTCGTACCGACTTGTTGCTTCTGATGTCCTCCACCAAGCACCCTCTGAGAGACGCTTTTATTTTCTTCTTTCTGAGACGGACATGGGCACAGGGAAGTCTCTTTTTACTATAGTCATTTTCAAATGTGATTTGTAGACCTTTGCACAGTGATTGAGACCCATTCATGAAGCCCATGAGGTCAAAAACATGTGTATGTGTCTTTCTCCCACACACATCACCATCAATCCTTTCAGCACAATGTAAGTTAGTCAAGAGGTACCCACAGCAAAACACTGTACCATGTTCCTTGTGGATAAACCCCCTTTTCTTTATAAAGTTGGCTTGCCTCTAGTACTACATTGTATCATGAAAAAGGACTAAGATATCATTTAAGTTAACAACAATGGTCTACACACATGTTCCAAGGACCACGACTATCATATTGCTTCCCACCTAGAGTGACCAAACTTCAGGTTATCAGCATCTCTCATGCCTGAATAATATGGATTACACTCTGATGACCCGAAAGAGATACAGTTTGGAAAATGAGAAAGAGTTTCTGGGAATACTAAACACATACTTATCCTAATTTCTCTATTGTCCAGAAAAAATGGAGAGGCCTGTCTACAAATATTACTACTGTTTATGAAGATATCACTGGGAGAGACACAGGGGTGGTTCAATATATATAAGTCAAAAAACATAATATATCATATAAACAAGCAGAAATACAAAAAATACATGATCATATTATCAGATGGGGAAAAGGTCTTTGATAAAATCCAACACCCTTTCATGATAAAAAAGAAATTGTGGAGAGATTGGGGATACAAGGGGCATATCTCAACATAATAAAGTTTGCAGCAAGCCTATAGGTAAAATCAAGTAAAGTGGAGAGAAATTAAAAGCAATTTCACTTAAATTAGGAACAAGACATGGTTGTCCGCTCTCTCCATTCCTACCTAGTAGGGTACTTTAAGGCTTAACTAGAGCAATAAAACAACTGAAAGGCTGACAGGATACAAATTGGGAAGGAAGAAGTCAAAGTATCTTCATTTGCAGAGGATATGAGAGTGTACATAAGGGATCCTAAAAATTCAACGGAGAATTCCTTGCTGCTAGTAAACACTCTCAACAAAGTAGCTGGATACAAAACTAACTCACAGATACATGCATATATACACATATGCATACACATACATATATGCATACGCATACACATACATATATACATACGCATACACATACACATGCATATACAACAGACTGAGAAAATACCAGAAAAGCAACATCTTTCACAAGAGCCTCACATAATACAAAATATATTGGGGTTAACTCAATGCAAACAAGTAAAAGACTTGAATGATAAAAACTTTAATTCGCTGAAGAAAAAGACTGAGGAAGATATCAGAAAATGGAAAGATCTCCCATGCTCACAGATTGGTAGGATTAACAGCAAAATTCTCATCCTACTAAAAGCAGTCTACAGTTTCCATGCAATTCCCATCAAAATTCCAGCACAATTCTTCACAGATCTTAAAGAGAACAATTTTCAGCTTTATATGTAAATACAAAAAGGCCAGGCTAACTAAAACACTCCTGAATAGTAAGAGAATTGCTGGAGGCATCACCATCCCCTGCCTCAAATTGTACTAAGGAGCTACAGTAATAAAAATAGCATCGTATTGCCACAAAAACAAACATATTGGTCAATGGAATCAAACTGTAAAACCAGACATATATACCTATGGACACCTTATTTTTTAAAAAGAGGTCAGAAATATACACTTTAAAAAAAAAAAAAAAAAAAAAGCAGATTACCACAGCTAAACATTAGAAGGAGCTTGAGAAGTCCTGTGGAGAAAGAATTGGAGGAAGCATAAGGGTCAGGGACACATCAGGAGATCTCAGCCCACAGAATCAACTGACTAGAATTCATGGGAACTTGGAGATCAGGGCAGCTGTAAGGGTCTGACATAGGTCCTCTGATACGTGTTCTGGCTGAGTAGCTTGATGTTATTGTGGGAATCCTAACGGTGGGAGCAGGGGCTGTATCTGATACTTTTGCTTACTCCTGGGACCCTTTTCCTCCTACTGGGTTGCTTTGTCCAGCTTTGTGCCTGGTCTTATTGTAGCTTGTTACGCCATATTTGGTTGATACTCTGGGAAGATCTGATCTTTTCTGAGAAGGAGATGTGTCTTGGGGAGAGGGGAGGCACAGAGTGGAGGGAGAGGCTTGGGGTGAGGAGAGGGAGTGGAAACTTCTATCAGGATGTAATATATGAGAGAAGAATAAAAAATAAAAAATAGACTCTTCAACATATAGATGGCTGCCTGCAGAAGAATCCAAATAAATCCATACTTACCACCCTGCATAAAATTCAACTCCAAATGGATCAAAGATTACAGCATAAAACCAGATACACTGGATCTGATAGAAGAGAAAATGGAGAACAGCCTTGAACTTATTGTCACAGCAACTAACATTCTGAATAAAATGCCATTAGCACAGACACTGAGATCAACAACTGATAAATGATACTCTAGAAACTGAGAAGTTCCTATAAGGCAAAGGACATTGTCCTTCTGACAACATGGAAACCTACATAATGGAAAGGGATTTTTTTTAACAGTCACATATCTGATAGAGGGCTAATATCCAAAATACATACAGAACTCAAAAAACCAGGTATCAAGAAAACAAATATGTTGGAGCATCTTTGCTTCACTATGTTCATAGCAGCCTTACTTATAATAGCCAGAAGCTGGAAAGAACCCAGATGCCCCTCAACAGAGGAATGGATACAGAAAATGTGGTATATCTACACAATGGAGTACTACTCAGCTGTTAAAAACAATGATTACATGAAATTCGCAGGCAAATGGATGGAACTTGAAAATATCTTCCTGAGTAAGGTAACCCAGCCACAAAGAACACACATTGAATGTACTCACTGATAAGTGGATATTAACCAAAAAGAAGCTTGGAATACCCACGATACAACTCACAGACCATATGAAACCCAAGAAGAGAGAAGATCACACCAAAGTGTGGATTCTACAGTCCTACTCAGTAGGGGGAAGAAAACAATCTCTGGGAAGTAGAGGGAGGAGGGAAAGGGGGCAGTTCAGATATGGGAGAAGATGGGGGAGAAGTACAGAGAGTCAGGAGTTTGAAAGGAGGTGTGTAGCAGTGGGGAAGGGGGAACTAGGGGGAAGCCACTAGAAAATCCTAGATTCCAGGGACCCAAGAGGTTCCCAGAACCCAGCAGGAAGGACTTTGGTCAAAATACCCAACAAAGGGGAAAGAGAACCTGTTGAAACCATATCCAGTAGATAGGCATGGCCCCCAGTTGAGAGATAGAGCCACCCACCCACCTCAAAAATGTTAATCCAGAATTCCTCCTGTCAAAAGGAAATGCAGGGACAAAGAGTGGAGCAGAACTGAAGGAAAGGCCATCCAGAGACTGCCTCACCTACAGACCCATCCCGTCTGCTGACACCAAACCCAGACACTATTGTTGATGCCAAGAAGTGCTTACTGACAGGAGTCCAGTATAGCTGTCCCTTGAGAGGCTCTACCAGAGCAAGACCAATACAGATACAGATGCAAATGTACACAGCCAAACATTGAACTAAGCATGAGGACCCCAATGGGAAAGTTAGGGCAAGGACTATAGGAGCTGAAGGGGTTTTCAATCTTGTAGAAAGAACAACATTTCAACCACCCAGACCCTCCAAAGCTCCCATGGACTAAATCACCAACCAAAGAGTACACAGAGGGTACCCATGTCTCCAGCTGGATATGTAGCAAAGGATTGCCTTATTTGACATCACTGGGAAGGGAGTCCCTTGGTCCTGTGGAGACTTGATGACCTGGATAGGGGAATACTAGGTGGCTGAGGCAGGAGTGGGTGGGCGGGTGGAGGAGCACCCTCATAGAGGCAGGGGGAGGAAGAAGGGGATAGGAGGATTGTGGAGGGGAAACCGAGAAGGGAGATAATATTTAAAATGTAAATAAATAAAATAATCTGTTAAAAAAGAAAACAAACAACCCAATTAAAAATGGGGTAGAGAACGAGACAGAATTCTCAAAAGAGGAAACTTATATGGCTGAGAAACACTTAAAGAGATGTTCAACATCCTTAGTCATAAAGGAAATACGAGTCAAACTACCTAGAGATTTCATCATTCTCACCTGTCAGAGCGGCTCAGGTCAATAAAACAAGTGGTAGTTCATGATGGTGAGGATGTGGAGTAAGGGAAACACACAAAGTTGTACAGTCACCATGGAAATCAGTGCAGTGGTTTCTTAGGCAGATGAGAATTAATCTACTTCAAGATCCAGCCATACCACTCTGGGGCATATACCCAAAGGATGTGCATCCAACCTCAGAGACACTGATTAACCATGTTCACTATTCCTCTATTCATAATAGCCAGAAATTGGAAATAACTTAGATGTTCCTTCCTCAACAGGTGAATGGAGAAAGAACATGTGCTACATTTACACAATGGAATATTATTTGGCCACTAAAAACTGATGAAATCATGAAATCTATGGGTAAATGGATGGAACTAGAGAAATTGTCTTCAGTAATGTATCTAAGACCCAGAAAGTATATTCTCACTTATATGTGGATATTATTTGCTAGGTCAATGATAACCACGCTACAGCCCATAGAACTGTAGGCTCAGAGGTTAGATAGAGAGTAAGTGATGAGCGGGGACAGCTAGATCTCATTAGGAAAGGGAAATAGAACAGGATGGATGGGGCAGGGGCCTGGAATGAGAGAACCATATGGGGAGAGGGAGGAAATGGAGGAACAATGGAGGGAATACAGGGAAAGACAGCTAAAATTATGGGCAATTTGAGGGACAGTATAGAAACCTAATATGGTAGATGCTTCCTAAAATAGAGGGAGGGAAAACCATAATCAGTATATATTATATGAGAAAAAAATCTATTTTCAATACAAGGGGGGAAAAGATACTACTTGGTACTTAACTCTCCCCAGTTATTCCTTGAACGGTAATTTTTATTAACTTCACGTCACTCCAACTGTGTACTTGCATGCTACTGCCCAGGAAATGGAAGAGGTTTTGGAGTTTAAACTCAGAGCTGATTTCCAAGTCCCTTAACTTTGGCCATTCTGAAAACTGCCAAGTTTGCAACTGGGATTTGAAGTAGCAATGCATTAAAAATCACAGGGCTTGCTTCCAGTGATGGTAGCCATGTGCAGAGAGATTATAGGGGACAATAACTGGTGCTAATGTTAGAGATGAATATCTCAGTTTCTACATCTCCCTTGAGAAAAATGATGATGTGATGATTGCCTTCTAGTTCTTCGACAATATTCATGCATGAGCTGCAGTTCCATCTTTGAGGACAGTGAAATGAGAAGATACAAGGGTCCCTGTGCCCAGTCCCTCGTGTAAACTTTAGTTCTTTTTCTAATTAGCATACAAGATGATGGATTTCATTAGACATCATCACACAGAGACCATCATACTTTGCTCATATTCCTATGCCCTCACTATCTTTCCTCAATTCCCCTTGTACAAATCCCCCCCCCCCCCCAAGAGTCCTCCCCTCTGATTTCATACCATACATATGTGAATTTTATGTGAAAGTGAATAAATACACATTGGACTCTAGATCATCTTGACCCTTTGTTGACATGTTTTTAATATTGCCCACTCTAAGGCCACTATGAGGGAGGTCTTATAACTAGTTTATCACATGAGGCTATTTTGTACCAACTCGTATTGTTTTCTGTAACGGGAATAAGAATTCTGTCCCAAGGCTGTCTACCTCCAAAACTCTAATTATCACAATGCAGAACCTTTCTGCACCCTGAGCCCATGCTATGTCCCCTCCCCGACAGATTGTGCCTAAGCGCTACTGGATTCCACAGGCATGAAACAAATCTGCCTCTGTGGTTTGCAACTTAGAAGGCTCATTTCCTCTGATGGTGAGACAGAAAGCATAGGTGAAGGGTAACATCAAAGTAAGGAGAGTGACTGAGAAAGGAGAGAGGGCCCTGGGTAGAGAAGCTTCTCCCTGGAGTGCTAGCTAAACTAGCAGCGAGTCCCCTTGGTCCATAGTTAGTTGTCTAGTTTCCTGAGCATCGCAAACCAGCAATCCAGATCTAGTGCCTGCAATGAAGTAAAACGCAAACTATCCTGATACAGGCAATAGAGGAGGGCACCTTGGACTGCAGCACTGGCTGCTTAGCAGGGAAAAGCAAGAAGGAAAGCTCTAACAGTCCCAGATACCATTAAGCCTTCTCTGACCTTCTCAACACTCAGTGGGGCCTGTTTCATCAGCCCTTCTACACATGAGAGCTCCGTAGATGAGAGAGAATAACTCTAGAGCATTCTAGAAACAATAAAGCCTGTTCCTATAGAGCGGGAATCCACAACAATGACCCATGGGCTAAATACACCCAGCCTCAACCTACTCTTGTAAATAAGGTTTTATTGGAGTAGAGCCACACCCACTCTTGTTTATATGAGTGACTGATATCATGCTGCAAGCGCCTCAGGATGGTAAAAAAGACCATGGGGTCTGCAGAGCCAGATATGTTCTCTCTACCTTGCAGAAAGGTTTTGCTGGCCTTCTTGGATGTGTTGCTTTTGATGTGAGCTCATATTCTTATAGTGGCCACTTTCTGTTTATGTGTGTGCTTTGTTTTAATTTGGTTTTAAGATAGTACTCACTCCCCCCCCCCCTCTCTCTCAAAGTGCCACTATGTATGTGAATCATTAGTGAGGGTGAATAAATTTACATTCAGAAAGAATGGAGAAGAAGGGAGGGAGGGAGGAAGGGAGGGGGGGAGGGAAGGAGGGAGGGAAGGAGGAGGATAAGAAAAGCCATCACGCATCTATGCCATCATTAAGCTTTGTGGAAATGGGCTAGAAGCAGCCAGTCAGTAATGCACTTGCCTTGCATGTACCAGAGCCTGAGCTCAATCCCCAGAATACCAGTTTTAAAATGCCGGTCGTGTTTGGAACTCCGGAGCTGGAGAAGTGGAGACAGGCACATCCCTAGGGCTAGCTAGCCAGAGAGCTTTAGCCTACACATGGCAAGTTCCAGGCCAGTGAGAGACTGTCTAAAACAAACAAACAAACAAAACAAAACAAAACAAAACAGACAGATAGTGGAACAGCACCAGAGGAATAGCATCAAGGTTGTCCACTGACCTTCACACACACATACACACACACACACACACACACACACACAGAGAGAGAGAGAGAGAGAGAGAGAGAGAGAGAGAGAGAGAGAACAGAAGAATAACATCAAGGTTGTCCACTGACCTTCACATACACACACACACACACACACACACACACAGAACAGAGGAATAGCATCAAGGTTGTTCACTGACCTTCACCTATACAGTTATATGCATACAAGTGTGTACACACTTAAACATTGTTTAAGCACTAACAGTTTTTTAGAGACGCATTTTAAAGTAAGTGGGGAGGAGGGGCTTACGTGCAGCCTACCCAGCTTCAGTGTGCAATTTATTCTTCTGTGTACCTTCATTGCAGGATGCCTATAAACTGACCCCAGAAGCTTGAGGATGAATGCTAGGGAGCATTTGCTTTCTAAGTAAAATCATTGTCTGTTTCACCATCTCTACCCTTAGCCATGAAATTCACTCATGCAGATGGTAGACAAGCAATAAATATTTATTGGACGGATGGACTGCAAAATGACTGTGATGTGATAACGTTGGGTTTTCACTGGATGATATAGTCTGAATTCAATAAGCACCACACTTGTCCGCCATGTGTCTGGCACCAGCTGGGGCCTGGGGACACCGTGTAAATCAAGCCCATCTTCTGGGACTTTAATAACTAGTAGACATGCCAGGAGCTTGCCTGAGTCTAACTGAGCAAGTACAATCATCTGCTTGTTTTTTTTCTTTACAACTTTCAGAACAAGATAGCAGCAAGAAGGGAGGAGAGGAGCTGAGGAGATGCCTAACGGGTAGAAGTGTTTGCTGTACCAGTGCGAAGACCTGAGTTCAAACCCCCAGAACAGAGGGAAATCTAGATGGATCAAACAGTTTGCCTGGGAGCCCTGCATTCCTATGGGGAGACAGGAAGTAAAGATAAGAGAAGCTGTGAGCAGTAGTGAGCTGCTGTAAGAGAGAAAACCACATAGATGGGAAGAAAGAGAAAAGATCCGAGTCAAAGGGACAGAAACACGTGCTTTTTATTCAGTCAAAAAAAGAAAAAGGAAAAGTAAAAAATTCCTCTGCTCAGAAATGGAAAGAATGCCTTTTTGGATAGCACATTCTTCTATATTATTCTTGTACATGATCTTTATTTAATCCCCCTAACAGCCGTCTGAAGCATCATTAGTGTTTTCATTTTATAAATAAGACTGAAACACAAATCATTCATAAATCGGGGGCCAGAATTCAATGCATGCCTTTTCTGTTCTGTTTCTCACCGGACAGTCTAGGTTTCCCATAGCCATGTGTGCACCATGTCTGCACCCCCACGCCCTCACCCCAGGGCTTTAGGATGCACAGGCATGAGCTAGGTAATGGCAGCAGTTAGGAAAGTTGTATGTCTCTTCCTGAACTAATTTGGATAAGGCACTTGGAAGCACTAATTCGATCACACGCTGTTAAACTGTGGCTCTCTGGTGAGTCTACTTTCCTCCCTTGTCCTGGAAATGAAGAGAAGAGAAAAATGAAGGCAAAGAAGGATTTTGATCTTGCGTCTGTCCCAGAGAAATGACCTGGAAGTGCTTATTACTAGCAGTAAACTATAGTAATATGTTAACATTTTTTAATTTATTGTTTTAATTTGTGTGTGTGTGTGTGTCTGTGCGTGTGCCCATGTGAGTGCAGGTGTCCACTGAGGCCAAAAGAAGGAGTCAGATTCCTTGTAGCCATATTACAGGTGGTTATGAGCAGCTTGATGTGGGTGCTAGGAACTGAACTCAGGTCCTTTAGAAGAGTATGAAGCACTGTTAACTGCTGAACCATCTCTACAGCCCTCCTCCCCAAAATTAATATTTTTGATGGCTTTTTTTCTCTCTCACTGAGAACCCTACTTTTGCCCTGGCCTACCTTTCTAATCATCAAGAAAGAGATTAGAATTTGCCCACAAAGAAATATCAGGACATATGTAACTTAATGTATGACAATTCTAAACTTCAATCACCCAATGAGCTACTTTTGTCTGCCTCTAACACACAAAAAGTTAATCCTGAAACTTCTAACTTACTGAGGTCTCTTACAGTACAAATTGCTCCCTGCACAGAAGTAACATCTGGAACTGGTAACGTTCACATAAGAGATTTCTGTAGCTCGGTTTACCTGTGAAAACTGTTCCATGCTTAGCAATCAAGTGTCTCATAATATAAACATCAGATAGCAATTTTTGACAGAAAGTCATGACAGTTGCTTTTTCCAATATTTACATAGAAGTTATCTGGGCTAGTAGCATGTCTATATGGAATATTCTGGGTTTTTTCCATATATCTCAGGCTTTGTACTAGTTAGCTATAACTGAAATATTATGTGTAACAACTGTAAAAACTTTTAGCAACTAATAATGGTCATTGGAAAGAATATATATATATATATATATATATATATATATATATATATATTTGAGTCTGAAGCTGAACTGGACTCAGTTACATATGGCATATGGATCTGGACCAGTTTGCAATCTAGACCACAGGTCAGGTTTAATTCTGCTCTGTGCTCACTTATTCTGACAGCAGCCACAGCTACCTGGAGCACACTTTCTTCATGCAGACAGCAGGGGCTTATGCCAAACCATACAGATGCATTGAAAACCTTGGCCAATGTCATATTCTTTTCCTTTGCACACACCGGTACAAGCTTCATAGTCAGGTACATCCGAAGGGGATGGACAGATATATACCAGTCTCATGGAGATTAAGAAAGAAGACTGAATTTTTGTTCAATGCAACACAACCATTCTAACAAACCTACACTACACTACCGTGCATCATTAGAAAGATATGTTTGGGAAACCCATCAGTGCTACAGCCAAAGACCATTAGACACACTCTTTTGACCTGGAGGCAAGCCATTTTCTTCAAAGCCAGTGGGCTTTGAACATCAGACTTTTGCTGGGTAGCAGTTTCCTCTAAGATTAAAACCTTCCTAAAAGGTTCCTTAAGACAGATGATGTAGGATGGTGAAACCCAGGAGAAGCATTCCAAAGTGCAGGAAGCATGTGAAGAGCAGGAAGTAAACAACTCAGAAGCTTTAGGAAGGCCCTAAAACTGACCAGAACACTAGGCCCCGCCTCCACGCATATGTAAATAGTACAATCTGCTGAGAGAGAACTCAGACCAACCAAGTTATCCAGAACAGGGAGAGTCCAGCCCAGCTGCCTAGAAAAGACTCAGATCAACTGGGCCACCTGGAAAGAACTCTCCAGTCTGCTGAGCTGCCTGCAGGCTGTGTGGTGTGCTGCAGGGTCCCAGCTTTTGTGAGCTGCCACCCATCCTGGAGTGGGCTTTTGGTTTTGAAGCTGTCTTTGAGTTATTTCTACTCCTGTGAGTAAACCCTCATCCATATTCCTGTAAGTAACCCCAATAAAGCTTATTCATCAAAGTTGGCTTTGTTAGCCCTTACTTAGGTAATCATTAGTTCCATATCTGGAGTGAATAGACATTTGTTCATAGTGCCCCAGGAATAGTGTCACACCACAGTGTTACTTGCTGTTTTACAAGTTCATCTTCTTATCTGTCACCCTCTTATGGACTAGTGTTACAGATTTAGGAACTGATAAACATTGCCTATAAAAGACCAGATGGCAAATATTTTTACTTTGCAAACTGTCTCTGTTCCAATGACTTGACCCTGACATTTGCAGCACAAAAGCAGTCATAGGCAACACTTAAGTAGTCATAACTATGTTTTAACAAACTCTTATTTATAGAAAACAAACAAAAAAACTAGGTAACAGTCTAGAGTTGATTCCAAAGAGTAGAGTTTACATCCCTATTATAGATTCGGCTATAAAGGGTCTCTTGTTTTGGATCTGTTGCTGCATACTACCACACCCCAAAATAGGTGGCTTGAAGCTATTTTCTTTTCCCATATGATTCTGCACATTAATTAGGTGTGGCAGGTGAGTTTCTGTTCCATGTGAGATTGCTGCATCTGCAGGCATTTGGGTACCAATGAGGCTTGGATGTCCAGGGTGGCTTGCTCACCTGTCCAGTCCCTTGGCAGGATTGACTCAGAGACTCAAACAGCTGTGCTCCAGCTGCTAGGCCTCTCCCTTTACCGTGCCCTTCTGAAGCCAAGGGCCAGACCTGTCATTTCTACAGTATTTCTGTAACAAAGCATCTTATGCTCATACATCATCTGCGCCTCCCCCCTCCCCTCCCCCGCATCTGCGCCTCATCCTTACACATCATCTATGGCCCCCAGCATCCATTCCTCATGCTGGCCCATGTCAGAATTCTACTCCTAAATCATTGTCTGAAGTGAAATTATTTTTATACTCCTAGCTGGAAGAGGATTTCTTACACTACGAGGTAACAGCGAAAGTGTTCTCCATAGGGAGCTAGAGAGATGGCTCGGTGGTTAAATGCACTTGCTGGTCTTGCAGAGAACTCAAGTTCAGTTCCCAGCACCACAGAGGGTTCACAGTCCTGTGTAACTACAGTTCCAGGGATTCTGACACTCTCCTCTCACCTCCCTGGGCAAGAGCATGTACATCATTCACATAAATATATGCAGGCAAGATACTCAGACACACAAAATAAATATCAAAAACCTACCCTGCTCTAAAGGTTTTCCAGCAACCTGACCCCCCCCCAAAAAAAAAATAGTGTTTTATTCTAGCCACAGATAAAATTAGTCAGGTCAATTCAGTGAAAAGTAAGGAAGGGAAGGAGAATGAGGATTTAGTCCTAATCTTGCCTGATATGAATTAAACAAAAACAAACAAACAAACAAACAAACAAAAGCTCTACCCAACACCTCTGGGTCCATGTCACAGGGAAAGAATAATGCACCATGTCTGGAGCAGAGGGCACAAGGTGTGTGCAGAAGCAAGGAGCTCCGTGTGTTCCTGTACAATGTTGAATCCAATACAGTTCTCACCAATATAACACTGGTGCCCTAGGAACAGAAAGACACCGCCACTCTCATAACCGAACTCCACCAGTACTGCCATTTTATATTTAAAGTGGTCCCTGCCACCATCCGAAGGCCGTGATGCAGCAGCACTGACGATGAGGAACGCACACATCAGAACTACAAACGCCTCCCACACTGGACTCCCGTCTGCTGCCATTGAATGAGCAGGATTCAATGTTCTCTGTATGTCGCCCCTGTGGGACCCTGCCCCAGAGTCACAAGAACTTTACGGGGACCATGTTGACTTTTGCCTGAAGCCATCCTGCCCACGGGCGTTCATCTCCTCACACTCCTCCCTGATCTCCTCCAGATTGCCTCCCTGTAGCTTCCAGCCAAGATAGGAAGCTGAAGGGCTCAGTAAAAGAAACAGCGGGTTGTTACACATAGATTTTCCAGGTCCAATCATGTAACGCAGTTGACCAAGAAGGATGGCAAAGAAATCATATCTTGTGTATTATATAGAAACATGTCATAAAGCACCTCTATTCTTGCCCTGAAATAGGAATATAGATAATAGGGATGCCCCACTCAATGCATACAGTGTGGAAGGTCTGAGGGGAATTGGGTGGTACGCAGATCCCCTCTATATCCTAAACTTATAATCCAGTGGCTATATCCCTGCACTGCATCCTGTACGTTGCCTACCTGCCAGACCATATATCTGAGCTGTCTACACCCCAGCAAATGTCACAGCAGACATCCTGGGCCCCATTCTCCCTAATCCCTTTCTTATCTACCCTTTGTCTGGCCACTGTATCTTGGTTCTCTCTCCCATTTTTAGCCCTGTTGGCTTGACAGCCAGGTTCAATGATCTGCCCTCTCAAGCCCTCGTTGACAGCACTAGCTTGGGCTTGTTCTTCGGCTTTCTTTTTTTTTTCTTTTTTTTTCTTTTCCTTTTCTTTTTTTTTACTTTGAGCGTTCAAGGCCCCCCCCCCAACCCTTTATCAGCTTCAGTCACGTCTACTGAAGCCTTCAAGATGGAAATAGTGAGTCAGAGATGGTTGCTCCACCCTGTTCTGAGTGGCCCAAATAAGGTGCCCCTGAGTGACATAGACAGACAGACCTTGACCTCCTAAGCAGTCCGTCCTAGCAAAGAGAGACAACTGGCCCACAATGAGCTATTTCTGAACGAGTCCGTAAAAAGTTCTGATGAAAGGTGATACCCAGAGGAGGACCAGCCAGACTGAACTACTTAAGGAAACAAAGCATCTTTGAGAAATGAAATTAATTAACTGCTTCCAAAGGGGGCAGAAAAGTAGGAGGCTGGGAGGGGGAGGGTGGGAATGTTTTGGTATAAGTTTCCAAAGAGCAAGGGACTTGAAAGCACACTGTGGGAATTTCAAGCTTGAAATTAAAAAATGTCTTCCAATGTTATTGGCTTAGTGATCTGTGTGTGCTAGGCACACACAAAACTGGGTTTGGGCTATATACAAAGGAAGGCTGTAGCAGAGAAAAACAATAAATTAAATGCATAAATCGAGGGGATTTGGGCTTTTTAAAAGTTACAGCACAATATTCTCTGAGGGTGATTTTAGACTAGACCTTGACAGGGTGAGATCGTGAATATAAAAGTGAGCTATTGTCAATCAGGAGGCACTTCTGTGAAAGCAAGTTTCTTGGGAGTAACCAAAGGGAATTTCAAAGATCTAGTTTACATTCTCTGTGTCTTCGAGTCCATTTCCTTGGGATTTAAGAAACCAGATGGATTTTGAGGTCTTGAAATAGCTATATAAAATGCTGCTTCGTATGAGACTCACACCTATGGTGCCTCAGTCACAGACATTTCAATTCTGCTTCCTGTACCAAATTCTTTTGCTCAACCCCACCCCACCAACCCTCTCAAGATATACCAGCTTCCAAGTGTAGAGGGGACAGTAGCTACACCTTGTCTGTCCACCACTGGTCTCAGGAACAGAAAAGATGAATGGGGACAGGCCACCGGGTGAGGAGGTCTGAGGACCAAGAGGCACCCACCCCAGGAAGGGAAAAAAAAAACATATATTTATGAGGTCACATGATGGTGACCAACCAGAAAGGGATTTTTTTTTTCCTGTCAGTATCTGAGCTAAAAGAAGATTCTCTTAAAGCGAATAACCTTCCTTTATCAAGTCTGTGAGAAGCTGTGGTGTGTGCGTGTGCGTGCGTGCATGTGTGTGTATGTCTCCAACCTCAGTCCTACCATTTTGACCTTGTAAGTAATTAAGCTCCATTGCTTGACCCCCCTCCAATAGAATTTTAATGATACTGTAACCAAAATTTAGCCATCAGTACACCAGAATGAGTGTTGTGTCCTTGGTATGCACATGTGTATTTTCTTTATTCCTTATTCTCCCTTTTCCTCTCCTCATGAGTGCTATTCTTTTGTGTGTCTATGTCCCTTGCTCCAGTGGGCCTCCCTCTGTAGAGCCCTCACACTCTCCCCGGTCCTTTTAATGGTCACAATTGTTGGTGCTCAGTAAAAGCTGCTGTCTAAATATCTCCCTAGCATACATCTGTGAAACCTAATTTTCAATATGAAAGCAGCAACAAGTAGGGCCTTTGGGGTTTGCTTAGATCCCTCGTGCCTCCTCTTCACTGAAGATGCCATAGAGAGCTCGCTTTCACCATCCAGGAATGCCATGCATGAGGAGAAGTCCTTGCCAGAAGCAAATCTGCCTGCGCACTAATCCGAGCAGCCGAGGCCCCAGAATTATGAGTAATGATTCTATTGTTTACAAATTGTCCACCCTTCGTGTCTTGTTATACTAACTCAAACGCACGAAGTGCAAAGCTAACTGCAGGCTTCCTATGACTGGAAGCACCTGACACCCGGCTCTCACCCATTGGACTAGGGTACGACACTGTCTTTGTGCTCCGAGCAAGGAAACTGAGGCACAGAGACTGTAAGGAGCCTGTCAACCTCCATGCCGCCAGCAAGGAGAAAAGCTGACACCCGCCCCCCCAAACATACACACTCCAAAAGGTAGGCATAAACCACCTCCCCACATCACACACATCAGCCCGTCCACGATTAGCAGGTATGTGTGGCGAGTCCCTTGTTCTCTGCTTCCTACTGAGCACTCACAGAACCCCAGCTAGAGCAAGCTTCCCTTAAGATCAAGCAGCCGCGTCAGTGTGCCGAGGAGCACAGGTCTGAGGTCTTTTTGAAGGTATGCCAGCTTCTTTAAGTACTCAAAGGCAAAAAGAATCGCATTCCCCCTGACTTTTTATTTAGAGAATAATCAGGAACCTTTTCTTCCTTCTCTCTCACTGAATACAATTTATCTTTATCAAACCAGAAAAGAATGTAAGTCTGGCTAGAAGTTTCTCACAAAGCCTGGCGAGATGAAAGGTGCCATAATAGATTCACAAAGCAGTCAGGTTTTTTTGTTGTTGTTTTTTTGTTTTGTTTTGTTTTTTTTATCTGTGGAGAGCTGGCTTCATATGATCCTTTCATACGAGTGAAAAATAAGACATTGTGTTTATGTGGCATATACATTTGTCTGCATCACAGAATGGGGGGGGGGGTGACCATACACTAGACACCTAGATCCTTCACTGTTTGCCTTCAGTTCTGTCCAGGTGTTTCATAATAGTGGAAAACCTTCTTTTTAAACGCCTGGAGTTTAGACCAAGTGGCCAATTCAGGCTCAAAGCAACTGCATTTGTTATCTGTCCTAAACAGGAGCTCGCCCCATACTTTTTACTCAGCTGAAGAAAGGGAACGTTAACATTTTACTAAGCATGACGATTGACCGTACCTGGCTTTCTGTCAAGCAAAAGCAAGCCTCCGCATTGGAAAGTCCTGACCTTGAAAAGCTGGTTAAATGAATGCTTCGCCGGCTGCTGGCTGCAGAGCCAGCCAGGAAGTAGGTCGGCAGAGCAACGGGGCTGGCTTCTGTCATTCCCAGTCTGAGCTTGCACAATTCAGAGAAGAGGAAAATGTTCTCAGATGAGAGAAGCGACTGTGTGCAGTTCTGGGCAGCAGCAGCATGTCATACTGACAAACCATCATCTCCACCCGATAAAATCACCCAGAGATGCTGTCCACAGGCAGTAGGCTAAGTTCTGCTTCTTTAATCAATTAAGGTCATTTTACTCTTTCAGGAGTCTTACATTTTTATTTATTTGTATTTCTATCTGTGTGGTGCCTGAAGAGGGTTTGGGATCTCCAAGCTAGCTTGAATTGCAAGCAGGTGTGAGCTATCCAGCATGGGTTCTGGGAAATGAACTCAGGTTCTCTGGAAGACAGTAAGATCTCTTAACCACTGAACTCTCTCCAGCCCCTCAGATTTTCCAGTTTATTTGGCGGCAGCTGCTGCTGCTGCTGCTGCTGCTGCTGCTGCTTGTTGCTGCTGTTGTTGTTATTGCTGTTGTTGTTGTTGTTGCTTTCAGCTTCCCAGCAGAGAAACAAATGTTACTGTCTGCTTTCTCTGGTCCCCGCCACACTGTCACCTCTTCTTACAGGCTGCCTGCCAGGCACTTAATGGCCCTGGCCTGAGTGATAGACAAAATAGCCTAATAAAAATCTGCAGATTTTGGAGGCTTCTGATAGGGGCAGCAATCTTTCAGTGATGGGAGTGCCTGGCTCAGGAGTGTCCACCCACACACCCACGTCACTGGCTCTAAGAAGGGCATGTCATAGGCTATTCAAGGGTAACAGTTCTGGAGTTCCCAGGGCTCACCTACTGTGTGCCATGTCTCCCTTTCCTAATCCGTAAACTGGGGCAATAAATGCGCGTATTCTGTGGGGTTCTGCTCTGCACTTAACAAGTAGAAACTGATGAGGCATGCAATTTGGCATAATCCAAGTGT
>JADRCD010238282.1:6310-20490 GCA_019843815.1 Montemys delectorum
TTTTCTTAAATGAACATAAATATGTAAAGTCTTTTTGTTTGTTTGTTCGTTTTGTATTTAGTAGAGCTTAAAATCTTGGCTCTTACTGTGGTACAAGCCCAAAATAAGAACAATTTTTAGACATTGGATTTCATGGTAATAAGGTTGTACTTCAATGACATAATTAAGAAAAGGTAATTGTCACTTCCTGTTGTTTTTGTTGTAAGAGGTGGAATTAGATTTGTGTGGATTTGTTGAAAGATTACTTTCTTGCTTCTTTTAGGGTGTAGTTTTGCTCCTTATGTTGATCTTTCCATCTATTATCTTTTGGAGGGCTGGATTTGTGGCAAGATACTGTGTAAATTTTGTTTTGTCATGGAATATCTTGTTTTCTCTATCTACGGTAATTGATAGTTTTGCTGGGTATAATAGCCTGGGCTGGCATTTGTGTTCTTGTAGGGTCTGTATGACATCTGCCCAGGATCTAGCTTTCATAGTCTCTGGAGAGAAGTCTGCCATAATTCTGATAGGCCTGCCTTTGTATGTTACTTGACCTTTTTCCCTTACTGCTTTTAAAATTCTTTCTTTGTTTAGTGCATTTGGTGTTTTGATTATTATGTGACAGGAGGAATTTCTTTTCTGGTCCAGTCTATTTGGAGTTCTGTAGGCTTCTTGTATCTTCATGGGCATCTCTTTCTTTAGGTTAGGGAAGTTTTATTCTATAATTTTGTTGAAGATATTTGCTGGCCCATTACATTCGGAGTCTTCACTCTCTTCTATACCTATTATCCTTAGGTTTGGTCTTCTGTTTGTGTCCTGGATTTCCTGGATGTTTTGGGTTAGGAGCTTTTTGCTTTTTGCATTTTCTTTGACTGTTGTGTCAGTGTTTTCTATGGTGTCTTCTGCCCCTGAGATTCTCTCTTCTATCTCTTGTATTCTGTTGGTGATGCTTGCATCTATGACTCTTGATTTCTTTCCTAGGTTTTGTATCTCAAGGGTTGTCTCTCTTTCTGATTTCTTTATTGTTTTTATTTCCATTTTTAGATTCTGGATGGTTTTGCTCATTTCTTTCACCTGTTTGATTGTGTTTTCCCATAGTTCTTTAAGGGATTTTTGTGTTTCCTCTTTAAGAGCTTCTAGCTCTTTACCTGTGTTCTCCTGTATTTGTTTGAGACTGCTATTTATGTCTTTCTTAAATTCCTGTCTCATCATCCTGAGAAGTGATTTTAGATCTGAATCTTGCTTTTCTAGTGTGATGGTGTGTCCAGGACTTGCTATGGTGAGAGAATTGGGTTCTGATGATGCCAAATAATCTTGGTTTGTGTTGTTTATTTTCTTATGCTTGCCCCACCCCCCCATCTGGTTATCTCTAGTGCTACCTGCTAAATCTGACTGGAGCCTGTCCTTCCTGTGATCCTGGTTGTGTCAGAACTCCTCAGAGTCAAGCTGTCTCTGTGATCCTGTGATTCTGGTATCCTATGACCCTGGGCTTGTTAGAGCACCTGGGAATGCAGCAGCTTCCTCTGGGTGTTGTGGGACTGGCTGTGGAGCTTGAGCCCAAGGTCTGCCAAGGGCACCAGCCCAGAGATACTGGAAGGAACCTCAGCCACTGGGCTGGCAGAGTTCCTATGTGCCTGATCCCGCTGGTCCCAGTTACTCCCAGTGTTGGGACAGATGTTGAGTTCTCCTAACCTCTGATTCTGAGAGTGTCAGAGCCCCTGGGAGTGGAGCTTCCTCTGGTTGTTGTGTGACTGGCTGCAGAGCTTGTGTCCAAGGTCTGCTCAGGACACCAGCCCAGAGAGACATGAAGGAACCTGAGCCACTCTGCTGCTGGAATTCCTGTGTCCCTGGTCCTGCTGGTCCCAGTTACTCCTGGTGTTGGGACAGATGTTGGGTCCTCCTCACCTCTGATCCTGAGTGTCAGAGCGCCTGGGAGTGGAACTTCTTCTGTGTGTTGTGGGACTGGCTGCAGAGCTTGCGCCCAAGGTCCCCTCAGGATACCAGCTATGGAATTATATTTTATGTATAATTATGTAATAAGCAAATTGGATATCTTAGGAATGTGAATTATAGTGTGATTTTTGAAGCACACATTACTTTTTAGTTGTACTTTTTCTTTTTATAGTTTTCAACAATATTGTCAGTATTGCCAGGTTCCCATCTGTGGTGTAGCTTTGTAAACAGGCCATTTGTTTGATAGTTTAGTGATCTAGTTAGTCCTGGCAACTTTTTTAAAGGCTCCTTAATTTTTCTTATTTCTCTTATTTTTTTGAGATCATAATATAATTAAATCATTTCTCCTGTCTCTTACCCCTCCTTTCTCTGTTTCAAATTCTTGCTCCTCAGTTTTATTAATTGTTGTTACAAAGACTCCTTTTAATATTGAATTTTGCTCAGACAGTTCTAATATAGAGCTAATATTGTTTAAATATAACATGTAATTCAAATTATATAGATTGAAATCTTTTACTGTATGATAACATCGCCCAATTTGTATATTATGCATAGCGTAATAAGTGACATCCCTCAATAGTAAACACTGCCATTGTGTCATCTACCAATTGACATGTACGAATAGCATGTTCTAGATAGTATGATACCACATATCCAACAGTAAATTAAAGGGCCTTGTCTTCAGCAGTTTTATGATGTATATGGTAAGCCATGATACAGAGTGCTGATTTTATCTTATAAGTATTGAAGAAAGAAAGCAGCCATGAACTCATGGTCTAGATTGTTTTCTGTATTTATGTGCAGAGTCATTTAACAAAAAGTGTTTAGCATTATGAATAGATTTTTTTCACCCTGTTTATTTGCTATCTTTTGTTCAATTTCTGTGTGGTAGTGTCTTTCAGTATGCCCCTGGGCTGTCTCTAACTTGTGATTCCTTCAGGTGTGTCTGGGCCTTATCTGTGAATTTTTTTTTTTTTAAAATGTGCTGTCTGTAATATTGGATACAGATAAATGGCTCTAAGCCATGTAACCAGAAATGCATAGTTAATGTAAATGAGGAATTCTAGAGCTTGAAAAAAACTCTTAGCTATCTTCTCCTTAGTTCTTTCATTAATCCAGTCAAGTGGAACCCTCCTTCTGTGATTCCGTGCTTGCCCTCAGTTAGGTTTGAATAAACAAAGTGGTGTGTATAAATAGAAAATACTCAGAGGCAGCAGGAGTGTAGAAGAAATAATGCGGCAGGAGTCATCCCCATTCTTTCGTATGGAGCAGTATCCTATCTGGTGGTAAGAGTCTTAAAGCTACATTTGATTCATCTTCACTTGTTAGGATCTTTAAAAACATGAAATTCGAAGGTAGGAGAATTGGAGCTGAAAGTAAAATATGTTTAGCTTTAAATGTCTAATACCACAAATTGGGTATCCACTGGAGTAAGTGAGGTGCTTGTGAGTGAGGAGGCCTTCAGGAGTTTGGAAAAATGCACAGGTCTGTTCTGATTGTTGGTAAAGCCTTATTGAATTTCAGTTAAATTATTTTTGTACATTTTTCCCCAGTAATGCTATCTGACCTTGTAGATGTGTGTGAATATTAGACTAGTCATGGTTAACTATATTATCCTTTTACATTGGCTTGTAATTTTCAGCTGATATAAGTGAAATGGGTACTATGAACCCCTTAATATTGTACTGTTAAGTAAGTGTTCATGTTCTAGGGGCTTTCAGGAGACAACAGAAAGCTAAGTCTTTAAACAGATGTTCTGTTTGTGACCATGACATTTCATTATTCAAATCTTGCTTATGTGTTGCTTTTTAATGAGATAGCTCTACAATTAGTGTGCATATAAGTAGGTATATACCATGTCATTGCAGGCCAGATTGTCTTAAGCTCCATTTACATCATCATCAGCCACCCCGGGCAGTAGCTGTGATGTCTACGTGGCACTTTGTATGTGTCCTGTTTGTGGCCCACAGGTGCCCTTTTTACAAAGAGCATTTTGAGTAGGTAAATTTCCATTACTTTTCTTCCTGCCTGAAGCTCTTCATGTATAGTTCAGCTTCATTTCCTCCTATTCCATGCTGAATTGAGGTGGCTCCCTGCTGATGAGTTCTGTCATAGCTTTGCTGCAGGATTGGATTTGCTAGATAGAATATTTCTGTGGCCTGAGGTATCCTACTTCTTCATGTATAAAACAAAACCAGGAACTGAAATGTATGTTTTTATATCATTACGTTTGGAAGTATTGGTGGTGTTTTAAAAACTTGTCTTCAGATTTTCATCTTTCAAGGCTAAGGTTCTACTTCTAGTTTCATTAGTATTAAATGGTATACTTACTGAGTTCTGTATTATCAAACACACTCTGTTGTAAGGAATATCCTATGCCTATGGTTTCTATGACTTTCTGGGCACCTAGTAAGTTTCATGAGACATCGTGGATAAAATATATTGAGGATTTATTCATAAGAATGAGCTGGTATAGGTAATTATATCTTTCTTGCTACTAAAATACCTTTGAGTCCATATTTTATGTTAAAACATAGCCATCATTATATGACTTTTTAGTCATTAAAATATATAGATCAGTAGCATGAAGTATATTTATAGTGTGTGTAGACAGTACCTTTATCCTTCTGTATGACTCTTTTCACCTTGTAAAACTAAAACTCAGTATCTATTAAAAAATAACTACATTTTTCTTCTGTCTCCTTGCCTCTGACAGTCTACCTCCTATTCTGTTTCTAGGAATTTGACCACTCTAAATACCTCATTATAAGTGGAATCAAAAAGTATTTGTCTTTTGGGACAGTCTTTATTTCACTTAGCATAATGTAATCCAGATCTATTCCTATTGCAGTGTGTCGGGCTGCCTTTGTTTAAAGTGGAGTGATATGCCACTTTTGTTTATATAGATCACTATCTGTTCATGTGTTGGTGAGCAGCTGGGGTGACTGTGGATGATGCTGCCATTATAATAATGAATGCTGTGAATAAAGAACCCTTACGGGTATAAATATGCAGTTGAGAAGTACTGTTGATAGTAAATACTGGTTTAGTTTGTGGCTTTCTTCTGTGTCTTTGCCTTGCTTTGATATCGGGGGCTTGCAGGCATTTGCAGGGATACCTAGTTGTTACATGGATGCTGGAGCACAGACCCCAGTCCTCATGATTGCTGAGCCATCTTTCCTGTCCTGCATGACTTTTATAATACAGATTTTAGTACGGACAAGTATCTTTAGATCATCAGCTAATCCTTTTCCCCAGCTACTCACAGGAGTAAGAACTACTAGGAGTTTGAGGCTGTTTCTTCTTTTTTTAGACCGGGTGGTTTGGGTGAAGGCTATAAAATAAAGGTCTAGAGGGCTATTTGACATATATAATTTACAAGAAGGTTTCATTGATTATTACAGGTGTCTATGAAAGATAACTCCCCTCCCCCCATATTCTCTTCCTGTCTCACTCACTTTTATAAGCAAGGTATCATTATGTATGCTAGGCTGTCTGGAATTTGCTATCTAACCCAGGCTTACTTTTAAATTCCATCCCTGTGTCTCAGCCCCTCAGTAGCGGGGATTAAATGTTGTGGGTCACACATATGTTTAAAGACAAGTATGATGGCTTTTGTGGTTATTTAATACCTCGTCACTGTCATTTTTTCCTCAAATTCTTCTTACATATGTATGTTGTCTTCATTTCTTTTTGTTTGTTGTAGTCATGTACTTTTGCCTCTACATATATTTATATCATCTCTTATTCTCACTGTTTATCACTTCTAACTAATGAGTAGGAAGTTGAGGCTTGGGTTTGAGTCTTTATAGTTCTCCTGAAATGCCATGTATTGTATTTTAGAGATAGTGTGTACCATGGACTTAATTTATCAACATACTGGGCCTGAGTAGTCTGTGTAAAACTGGAGATTTACATCTACCTATAGAATTGCTTGTACATTTCATTTCTTACCAAACCATTACCAATTGGTTTGAATTGTGGGCTGTTGCATATTACTTTGTAACTTAATTTAACATAAAATTTTTTCGATTCCTTAACAGAATAATCAAAGCAGTGACTGTCTGCTGTGCTTTTGAATTAATGTGGAAACTGGATCTGACTGTGTTGTTTTCTTTTGCAGTGAGGGAGATGAACATGCAAGACATCAAGGAGGACTTGGAGTGTGATCCAGAGGAGAACAGCACTCTTTTCATGGGAATTCTTATTCAGGGGCTGGCCAGACTGAAGAAGATCCCTGAGACAGTTAAAGCCATTAAAGAGCGTTTGGAGCAGGAGCTGAAGCAGATTGTGAAGAGGTCAACCACCCAGGTGGCAGACAGTGCCTATCAGAGGGGAGAGAGCCTCACTGTGGACAACCAGCCAAGGTACGTACAGGTGTAGTCTGGGCTTGGTGTTTTTTTATTGTATACGTCTAGGGTGGAGAGTAGATAACTTATTTTCAGTTGGACTCATTTTCTTGAGCTGAGAATACTATGTTCTGAACATACTCAGGCCAGGCATTGTCTGTCTTGCTTTTGATTTGTTGAGAAGGTTTAGGTTTATTGTCCATGTTCACTGACAAGCAATGAGAGATATAAGCCTGTTTGTAATGGAGTGTTTATTATCACCTATGTTAATAAATCAACGAGGAGATAGAATGAAGGAATTGTTGAACATGTGTCAGTTACCAAGCTGTTTTTGAGATAATTTATGGCTATTGTTTCATTTAGCTTTTCCTCCTATTCTGTGAGCTAGTTCTGAGGGTCCGCATCTTATAGTTAGAGGAGGTGAGACTCAGCGACAGTGATTAGCCCAAGAGTATGCTTGCTGGCTGACTAGTCTTGGATTTGAGTACGAGACTACTTTGATTCTAAAATCTGTGCTCTTTCCACTGTCCTGCGTTTTCCTCGTCATCATGTGGTGATACTTGTAAATACAAAGATATCAGAAATTTCTGCATTTCCTTAAAACGGTAAATAGGATTTGTATTCCAAAGTTTTCAGTTCATCGGAGAACATGGCAGTTCTATTATGATCCTAAGCCATGGCTGTTATACACTGGGAGAACATGTTTGTCAGATCAGATTTTAGGGAACAGTAATCCAGTATTGTATGATAGTATTTGAAATTAGGACTTAGTAAAAAAATCAGATTGATTATAAAGTGATTTCTTTCACTCTTGCCTCCTTCATTTTGTCTGACACACACACATCAGGCTTGTAAGGCTGGAGTGGCATGGGAGAAAAACATCAGTGAAGTCTGAGGCAGGAAGATCTGGAGTTAATGGCCAGCCTAGGTTACATAGGGAGACACTGTCTCCAAGAAGAACAAGTCACATGAGAAAAAAAGTAATTTTCTCCTTTGTTCAAATGGATGTGTGTGGGAGATGGTAATACATAAAGAAAGGGTGACACTTTTCTTAATGTGCTACTATGGAGATTCTACTGTTTTTACTTAATAGGCATACGTTTTAAAAACAGACATTAAACAGAATTAAGGAAAAAGACTTCTAACTCAGGCTAGACTTTTCTCAGATTTATTTTAATGTTTTGGAAAATCTGATATATTCTATTCAGATTTTCTGAATTCTTTTTGTATAGATAACACTGATACTGACTTAAAAACCCTTCAAAAGTAATTCTTTCATGAACTTAATTTAAAAGTACTATAGTTGGTAAAGGAAAAGCAAGCAAGCAAACAAAAATCTTAAACTACTATCTGCCTGCCTACCATCATGTAATGCATCAAAGCAGATGGTTGAAGACCGCAGGTTTTGTAGAGATCTGATAGCTCCTGGTACCTTACAGGGTTGTCTGCTTTTAGATGAGGGCAATGGTTATAATGCTTAGTAGGGACATAGCGCACATGCATCTGCATGTTTGATGTGATGCCTTCCTCCGCCTACATGTGTTGCATCACTCATGTGGTTCTGAGAAGCTAGAGCATAAGTCACAATTGAACTTTACTTTTCTGCTTTCTTTGCTTGGTGCCTGGATTTCTGCAAAGACCTTTTGACTCTTTGCTAATGAATACTTGAAAATTCTGCTTTGCTCTTTGCTCTGTTGTTGCAAGCGCCCAGATGAATAGACTGAACTTTCATAGGGAAATAACATTACTATAATATATACTGGAAATAAAGCAAAGGGCGCAGATCAATAACTTTCCTGCAGCTCTCATTATAGTTGCCCTAAAAACATTGTGTCTTTCATAGGATTTTGACCTCTTCCTCTTCTATTGCCTCAGCTGTTTCCAGAATTCACCAGTGCAGATTACATCAGTAGAAGCAGAAAACTAGCTCCTTGCCTTAGGAAATTCTAAATAGCTTTCTGTGAGGAAGGAGTCAGCAGTAGAGGGTTTTTTCCTTCTTTTCTTTTTTTCTCCTTTCTTTGTTTATTTCTCCTCCTCCTTTAAGTATTTGTTTACTTATTTATTTAGTACTTTAAGGATTTTTCTTTTCTTTTCCTTTTTTTTTTTTTTTTTTGGTTTGGTAGGCAGGGTACATGGACTATTAAGAAGCAAACAAATGGTTCATGTTTTGGCATTTTATTTTTCTTTTCCTCTTTGACACAATCCCATTCTATAAAAGCTAAAATCTATATTTTTTTGGCCAAATTCTTTATTATGAAATAAAATATTACAGAGAAAACAGTAATTTGGGGTAAACCATATTACTAGATCAAACACTAAATTCTTGGACCCGGATTCCAAGTGAATGACAGTTCTGAGCCAACGTTTGGTAGCTGGTTTCTGGTAGTTATAAGGTGCCTTAAAACTCCTCAAGAATTAATTCCCTCGAGTTAACCACAGTCATTTAGAGATGATTAGCATGGCTGCTTCCAGAGGCTTGGAACTTTAAAAAGGATATTATCAAATTACTGCTGGAGGCATTCGTGATCTTGTATGTCTGAGGTTTTGTGACATCTGTTTCAGAGGGAGCTAAACCACCGTGGTGTTATTAGCACCGTCATCAGCCATCAGTGTTCTTTTGCCCCTCAAGACTGCTATGGCAGCTTCTAGAAGAGTCTGCTTTCCTTAAGCAAAACCTCCATCCATTCCGAAGGTGTACATTCTGTGGCCTAACCCTAATGAGATAACTTATTCTAAAACATTTTTATGAAAATGCAACTCAGAAGCAAGGCATCAGTATTGTAAGTTTCCCTAGAAGTTTCATTGTTCATCTCCATCTTGTTAGAAATATTGTGGTTGTGATGCATCGCAGCCTCTTTCCATTTGTCTTATGCAAAGAGAGTTAATGTTGTGTGGTATTTTGCTGGAAATGGAGATTGAGTAAGGCTGTTGAATTCCATCTTGGTTTAATTTATATAAAGCCAGAATCTTTCCTTCATCAGCTTAAAACAAAACAAAACAAAACCACATTTTGGTGACTTGTTTTTCTATTTTCTATTTTTATTTCCCAAACTATCTGTTCCTATTCATAAGACAAATATTTTATCTTTTTGGCTGTTCTAGTGTTATAAGTTCTTCACACTGTGTAGGAAAATGGTCAATAGTTGTTAGGCTGCTACTAGTAACATGGTAAGCATTAACTCAAGATGAGAAGTGCCTTGCTAACCTAGCACAACCATTTGCTATTCCTTGTCCTTCCCCACACCCTTGCAAAGGCAAGGCATGTCTTCAACTTCAGATGGCCAGTGGAGCCTGCGGCCTCTGTAGCTTAGAACCAGCTTCTTCAATTTTTGCTGTCTTATTGATTATTTCCAATAATCTAGCGAATGAAATTTATATATCATTTTTGTGTCAAAGAAGCCAGAAGAAATTCTATAGTTCATAAATACCAAAAGTGAGAGGAAACATTGAAGGGGAAAAAAGTTCTTATAGGTATTAAATCCTGCTGTGAATAAGGAAGTGAACCAGGGGACGGGTGGCAATTGGCATTTATAAGACAACTTTAGTGGGTGCATCTGAAGGCAAAAGTCCTGCTATATTAGAAAACTGTGGGCCTAGAAGAGGACAGGAAGAACTGGATTTGGTGGAGCCATGGCTGTCAGGGAGAACTCTCTCCCTTTCTAAGGAAACCATTTTACAGTCTTCGTAGACCTTTATTTGTTTATTTTTGATTGAATCTAGAAAGAAGAGAGAGCTAAGTTGCCCCATTTATTCCCATAAGTTTATATGCTAGTAGTGTGCCCATTTGATTTATAGCAAGTGTTGAATGAAATAAGGACTCCCACACAGAGTGAGTATCTGCTGTGAACCAGACACTAAAGTGCCAAACGAGAGACATGCCACTGCCGTCATGGAGTTTAAAGGGGAAGAAAGGCTCCCTCAAATCAGTATATAGTTGAAGACAATAAGGTTTATTAGCGGGCAAGCGGAAGGTACAGTGCAAGTGTATGCTTAGGTCCTTATTAGGAAATAGCTTGAATCACTTTTTGAAAGTAAAGTAAGGCAGTGTTTATTGTTTTTACTAGTTGTAGTTGTCAAGCTCGTTTATTTAATAACACCAAGTTGTTTTTCTACCTATGCAGTTAGCATGACATCAACATCTCAATGTGAGAAGGACAAGTACTGGACCCTTGCTGGGTCATTTTCACAGTTTACTCTGGCCCCGGTGACTTATTCGATTTTGATGAGTGCTGCCAAGTATACTTTTCTTAGAGATGCACATTTTCATGTTATGGATAGTGCTTTAGAGTTGCTATGTTCCCTTGCCTGTGCTTTGTGTCAACAGATACTTTTATATTTGCTAATCTGAGAGGTAAAAACTGACATTTCTAGTGTGGTTTGAGTTTGGTTTGTCTTTTTGAGTGAAGTTACAGTTTTCATTTGTATAACAATAACTTGTCATGTCCTGGAGTATGTCTGTATGTAATGCTTCAAAATAAGCTAAGTTAAGAAAGTGAAGAAACCACAGTCAGAGAATGGCTACTTCCTGCAGCAGGAGGCTGGCCAAGGGTAACTCAGTATTTGTTCCTTTCACTTTTTTGATGTGTTTTTCTCCCTGTGTATATACAGAGGCCACACAGTTTACACACACCTACTAAGTGGCTAACAGTTTTTAACAGAGTAGATGGTCTAGTCCAGGGATCTTGCTACTTAGAAATGACACATGGATTTAAAATTCGTAAATTATTTGTCAGGTATTCTATTTAGTATTTTAGGATTGCTGTTGACAGTGTGTAAGTGATGCCACAGAAGGAAAGCCACCAATAGGTGGGGACTACTCTGCTTACATGGTTTTGAAGGCTGGCCACATATACTGAGCCAGACCCTACGTAGTGTGCTGCGTTACTGTGCGTGCACTCCTTTCGTGTCTGTCTGCCATATGTCTGTCCTGTAGTCAGTTGACAGGATTATGTCTGTGCTTGCTGAGTAATTCTAACAACTGATCATTATCCACCTTATAGTTAGGGTTCTTTTCAAGATTTATATCTGTCCCATTTCCTATCACCTCTCCCACCTCCTATCTTTCAGCCCGTGAAGGCTACAGGATTTTCAAAACTGCATTGGACTATTCTTATAAAGTTTGAAAATGTATACCTTTACAATATTTTTAAAGTCCGGAGTCTGGAACTCAGTAGCAGTATCTACTGATATAAAAAGTTTTTTTTTTTTTTCACTTGTTTTTGTTTTTGTTTTTGTTTTTTTGGTTTTTCAAGACAGGGTTTCTCCATGTAGCCCTGGCTGTCCTGGAACTCACTCTGTAGACCAGGCTGGACTCAAACTCAGAAATCCACCTGCCTTTGCTTCTACCTCCCAAGTACTCCTCAAATTATTCAACAAAATAGAAACTGAAGGTACTCTACCCAATTCGTTCTCTGAAGCTACAATTACTCTTATACCTAAACCATACAAAGACCTAAAAAGAAAGAAAATTTCAGACCAATTTCCCTTATGAATATCGATGCAAAAATACTCAACAAAATTCTTGCAAACCGAATCAAAGAACACATCAAAACGATCATTCACCATGATCAAGTAGGCTTCATCCCAGGGATGCAGGGATGGTTCAATATACGGAAATCCATCAATGCAATTCACTACATAAACAAACTCAAAGAAAAAAACCATATGATCATCTCACTAGATGCTGAGAAAGCATTTGACAAAATCCAACATCCCTTCATGATAAAAGTCTTGGAAAGATCAGGAATTTAAGGCCCATACTTGAACATAGTAAAAGCAATATACAGGAAACCAGTAGCCAACATCAAACTAAATGGAGAAAAACTTGAAGCAATCCCACTAAAATCAGGGACTAGACAAGGCTGCCCACTCTCTCCCTACCTATTCAATATTGTACTTGAAGTTCTAGCCAGAGCAATTAGGTAACAAAAGGAGATCAAAGGGATACGAATGATAAAGGAGGAAGTCAAATTATCACTATTTGCTGGTGATATGATAGTACACTTAAGTGATCCCAAAAATTCCGCTTGAGAGCTCCTAAACTTGATAAACAATTTCAGCAAAGTAGCTGGATATAAAATTAACTCAAGCAAATCAGAAGCTTTCCTCTACACAAAGGATAAACAGGCAGAGAAAGAAATTAGGGAAACAACACCCTTCACAATAGTTACAAATAATATAAAATACCTCGGTGTAACTCTAACTAAGCAAGTAAAATATCTGTTTGACATGAACTTCAAGTCTCTGAAGAAAGAAATCGAAGAAGATCTCAGAAGATGGAAAGATTTCCCATGTTCATGGATTGGCAGGATTAATATAGTAAAAATGGCCATCTTGCCAAAAGCAATCTACAGATTCAATGCAATCCCCATCAAAATTCCAACTCAACTCTTCACAGACTTAGAAAGAGCAGTTTGCAAATTCATCTGGAATAACAAAAGACCCAGGATAGCCAAAACTATCCTCAACAATAAAGGAACCTCTGGTGGAATCACAATCCCGGACCTTAAGCTGTACTACAGAGCAATCGTGATAAAAACTGCATGGTATTTGTACAGTGACAGGGAGGTAGATCAATGGAACAGAATTGAAGACCCAGAAATGAACCCATGCACCTATGGACACATGATCTTCGACAAAGGAGCTAAAACCATACAGTGGAAAAAAGACAGCATTTTCAACAGATGGTGCTGGCTCAACTGGTGGTCAACATGTAGAAAAATGCAAATTGACCCATTCCTTTCTCCTTGTACAAAGCTGAAGTCCAAGTGGATCAGGGACCTCCACATCAAACCAGATACATTGAAGCTAATAGAGAATAAAGTGGGGAAGAACCTCAAGCAAATAGGCACCGGGGAAAATTTCCTGAAGGGAACGCCAATAGCTTCTGCTCTAAGATCAAGAATTGACAAATGGGACCTCATAAAGTTGCAAAGCTTCTGTAAGGCAAAAGACACTGTCAATAGGACAAAACGGCAACCAACAAATTGGGAAAAGATCTTTGCCAACCCTATATCTGGTAGAGGGATAATATCCAATGTATACAAAGAACTCAAGAAGTTAGACTCCAGAGAACCAAATAACCCTATTAAAAAAATAGGATACAGAGCTAAACAAAGAATTCTCTACTGATGAACACCAAATGGCTGAGAAGCACCTAAAGAAATGTTCAACATCTTTATTCATCAGGGAAATGCAAATCAAAACAACTCTGAGATTCCACCTCACACCAGTGAGATTGGCTAGGATAAAAGACTCAGGTGACAGCTGATGCTGGAGAGGTTGTGGAGAAAGAGGAACACTCCTTCACTGCTGGTGGGATTGCAAACTGGTACAACCACTCTGGAAATCAGTGTGGTGGTTCTTCCGGAAATTGGACATAGTTCTACCAGAGGACCCAGCTATACCACTCCTGGGCATATACCCAGAAGATGCTCCATCATGTAATAAGGACACATGCTCCACCATGTTCATAGCAGCCTTATTTATAATAGCCAGAAACTGGAAACAACCCAGATGTCCCCCAACAGAAGGATGGATACAGAAAGTGTGGTCCATCTACACAATGGAGTACTACTCAGCTATTAAAAACAATGAATTTATGAAATTCTTAGGGAAATGGATGGATCTGGAGAGCATCATCCTGAGTGAGGTAACACAATCACAAAAGAACACACATGGTATGCATTCTCTGATAAGTGGTTATTTGCCCAGAAGTTTGGAATACAGGAAGAACAACCTACAAACTACAAGAAATTTAAGAAGAAGGAAGACCAAAAGGTGGACATTTCATTCCTTCTTAAAAGGGGGAACCAAATACCCACGGAAGGAGTCGCAAAGATTAACTATGGAGCAGAGACTGAAGGAAGGACAAGCCATCCCAAATATAGCTATCTCCTG
>JADRCD010238282.1:25430-39316 GCA_019843815.1 Montemys delectorum
TTTTTTTCAGTCTCTCTCTCTCTCTCTCTCTCTCTCTCTCTCTCTCTGTGTGTGTGTGTGTGTAGAATAAATTCTGGATTCCTCATGTTCTGGAGAGAACACATGTAATAGTTGTCTTTCCAAATCAGGTTTGTTTCATTCACTTTTCTAAAAATTGCATAATTTCATTTTTTATGGTTGAATAAAGGATCATTGTAGGTGCCAATGCTTTACTTGAGTGGATTAGGTCACTTGCTGTGGAAGCCTAGTATCCCATGTTTTATCCCTGGAACCCACATAAAACTGGTCAGAGAGTTTTATGAAGTTCTTTATGAAGTTCTCTGTTTTCCACATATATGCCATGGCGTGATCATGTCTCATGTACACGCATGCCACAAGAAATGTGAATATACCTATATTGTTTGTCCCTTGCACTATATTCTAAGTGTAGTCTAGCTAGATCATATGGTTGGTAATTTGTTTTTTTTTTTTTTGAGGAACCTCCATACTAGAAACATTTTATTTCCTTTGTACTATTTATGAAAGAAGGATAAAAAGTCCAAAAGAGTCAAAAGAAAAAGTTAACTTTTTCTCCATAGTTAGAATTTGGAGGAATACATTTTCAGTATAGTTTTGTTTTGAATTACTAGATTCCATTCTTCACTGTTCTATATATTTCTGTTTACCGGAGAAGAACTGTAGACACCCAGTATCTGTTTTACTCAAGGCATAGCTGCTGCTGTTAGAGCTTAAGCTATTTTGGAATGTAATTCAGATGCCTTACATTTCACTTCTTGAATGAATGAAGTCATTAATTTTGATTAAACTAAGGAATACCTAGACAGTAAACTATCTTCTTGATACTGGCAATAAATTTCAAAAGTTCTGGCCTGAACAACGGACTAATCTCTTGATAAATTCATAATATGATGACATTGTTGGGAGGTGATACAGCCAGAAAGTGGAGCCCAGCTGGAGGCTGCAAGTCACGAGATGCGTGCCTTTAGGGTTATATTTTGTTCATGGGTCTTTTCCCCTTCCAAGTTCTGCCTAAGCTCTTGGGTCCATACAACTGTTAGGTAAACCCTGTGAAACTGTGAGTCAAAATGAATCAATACATAATGTTTAATATCAGGCATTCTGTCAATGATTAGTAATATGTTTTTACTATAATGACAGGCTTTGATTGCTGTCACCACTGTGTGGTTTCAGCTATAAATCTGTCACTTTATTAGTTAATTTCTTCCTGGCTAAAAACCACTAGTGTGTCTGTGACTTTTTCTGTCCTTGAGATGTTTGATATAAATAGGCAGTCATATTCAACTTTTTTTACCAGAATATTTTCAGTTTGTTCTTGCTGTCCCATAGATTGTTTTGTTTCTTATGTACTATTCACTATAGTATACTTTTGTGCTATATTTACATTTACTAGTAAACAGACATTGGGTTATTTCGCTCTTTGCTTGTTGTCACTAATGGTACTTTGAACATTTGTATTCAAGCTTTTGTGTGGCTATGTTTTCTGATAAATTACATGTGTATTCTAAGTATGGAGTCTCTGGTCCATATGACAGCTCTGGTATTTAATGTTTTGAGAAACTTTGAGAGCTTGTTCTATAGAGGAAGTGCCTGTTTATAATCTGAGGAAATTTGTATGACAGTTGGAATTCTTTATGTTTGTCTTTTTTATTGTTTTATTCTGGTAGATGAAAATGCTTTCTCATTTTGATTTTGATTTCATTTCACTTATCTCTAATGATATTGCATATCTTTGTGTTGCTCAGTGGCTATTAATATGTATTTTCAGAACAATATGCATTTACATTTTTTTGCATTTCAATTTTTACTCTTTATTTAAAATTACAAGTGACACTGGCATACTGGAGTTTTTTTGTTAATAGATATCTAGGTACAGGTCCTCTATTAAGCTGTGGTTGATAGTTTTTCTCATTTTTTGTATCAAGTTTTCTCACTCTTCGTGATATCAAAAAGTAAGTTTTTCTCTTGTAGCTGCAGGTCTGCTACTATTTAAGGTTGTATGGTTATAAAGCAGAGCTAGCTTTCCTTCCTTGAGTGGAGTCTTAGCTCCACATAGACAGAGCTTCCTGTAGAGCTGTCACAAGGCTGGCCCATAGCCTTCTAGCTAATGCTGCACCTTCCCCCGTCTGTTGTAGCTGTGATGTTTGTACTGGAGTGCAAGGTCTGCTGACATGAGTGGCTGAAGCTAGCCCTGTGTCAGGTTTCATTTTATCAAGGGTCGCCATTTCCTAATGTAAATAGAGACTCTGAATAATCTAATATCCCACCTCATTTCTTCACTGGGTCTTTTCTTAAAGAGACCTGTACCTGCGCATTATGCTCTTCTGGTACCTGACAGATGCACCGCAGTGGAGGGCAGTGGTCATGGAGCCAACCATTACACTGCGTCCCTTTCCATGTTTCTGTTGGAACCTGAAGTTCCTGGATCACAGTGTCCTCTAGACTTCTGAATGTCATCAGTTAATGTGTTTTCAGACAATGCTAAGTACAGTATGGCGATTAAAGTTTCATTTTGTCAGAAAGGACATTTGGTTATATAACTACCTTCATGACAAACAATAACAGAAATATAACAACCCTCAGAGTTCATTATCAAGAGTGTTAAAGAAACCAGTTAATGAAAGTCAATACATTGCTGTAATGTTTCTTGTTTTACATATTGTTTACAGGTTCGTACATTGGAGCCATAGTCTAGTGTACTTAATAGCAATTTTAAGTAGAAACTTGGGTTGCCTTACTATTTACTGGGTATGATTTCAGTTAACAAGCATATCCCAATTTTTTCTTAACACTGAATTAACTGTTTTTAGCTGTTATGCTTACTTAGCCAACTTTTCTCTGCTGGTGTATATGGCTCTTTAAAACAGAAAGATGTGGCATATGTAGGTGTGAATCTGAGCTAACACTGAGAAGATGTAGTTTCCTTTTAAAAGGTACGATGGCTCCTGTTTACTTACTCAATGTGTTATTTCTAGATTATGGACGTATACCGCAGGCTGGGAGCACTACATAAATTCTATTGATTCTCTCTCATTGAAATTGCAATGTCAAATAGATATTAGAGTTTTATCATTGGATAGTTATGGGCTGTCACATTGGCACATTAATTAAAGCAATTGGGCAATAAAGAAGACATAGGAATAGATAGCATGCTGTGCGTTTTGTGAGATTAAAGTTGTAGCCTCCACTTACGGCCATAAAGTCTTGTTAATTGACACCTCTGTAAAGCACCTTTGTGTCACTATTCTACTTTGCCAGTTGACTTATCAGTTTGTTCAGGATCTGGGAACATAGAAACATACAGTAAAGCTCACATTGCAGGGTTTTTAATCTTCATTCATTAAATTTATTCAGCAATATTTCCTATCTTCTAAGTATTGTTGAATATAGCAATATATAATGTAGAATCCAATTTGAAAAAATAATAATGGAGAGTGGAGGCAGAATACCTACATAAAGATAAATGTGACCCATATTTGTTAAGGTACATATGTAAGCCATATGTGTTAAGTTCCTTAAAACTTAGTTGAACTACTCTCCAAGTTTAGGGGAGGAAGTAATTCTGTGTCTTTGTGATCAGTAAAGCTATAAAGCTCAATGGTTGAGGAATTACTTTGTATCCATGACAGAAATCTCTGTACTTTTTTCTTAAATATACATCTGTATTCTAGAATGGTAGTGAGAGGTAGGTGGCTAAATGCACTGGCTTGGAAATCAACTATTGTTCTGAGACCAGCTGCTTTGCAACCTCATTTTATGTCCTTGAGTGTATAGAATCGATGTAATAATATGTGTCCAGCATATCTCACTATGATAAGTGAGATAATGCGAGTGCCTAAGCTGCTCCCTGTAGTGAAAGTCAGATTGCTTAGCAGGTGTCTATTTTTTCCCCTACACCTTAGGCTATTCATTTGAATGATAGCAAAGCACAGATTCCCATGACTAACAGGATTAGTGTCCTTACCAAGGCACTGCATTTATTGCTACTGAATATCATATTCTGCGTGGCATCTGAACTGCTGTCTGAAAATTTTTGAGAATTCATTGGAGACCACCTATGTGAAAGAGAATAGTTACAATTCTATACTCTCAAATATGTTAAAAAGATCTGTGTTTATTAGGCGTTTGGTTTAGGGACTTTACAATGGATTTATAAACTCTTAAGTCATCATTATTTAGTGACAGTAATCTGAGTAGATACATTTAGAAAATTGCTTAGATCATGCAACTGTTCCAAATCTAATCTTTAGGAATGTGAAATTTTACTGTTTACCTTGTGATGTGCTTCTCACTAGAGCTGATAATTTTTTCCTTGCAGGCCAGTGTAAACCATTCCTCTGTGATGGTATGGATTTATGTAAATGGTTTTTGTTTTGTTTTGTTTTTCAACAGGCTTCTTCTAGAACTGCTGGAACTGTTGTTCGATAAGTTTAATGCTGTAGCCACTGCACACTCTGTGGTCCTGGGGTACCTTCAGGACTCTGTTGGGACCCAGCTAACACAGCAGGAAGAGATCAAGTTATATGACATGGCAGATGTGTGGGTGAAGATCCAGGATGTGCTTCAAGTAAGGCTTTTGTACAGAGATTGTCATCTTGACTGGGGACAAGAGTGTAGAGTAATAGAAAACAGTTATCTCAATTATTACCTTAGGAAGCACAAACTGGGTAAGGAAGTAAGCTTTCAGTGAAAGGGGATGATGTGGTTTCTACCATCTTTCAGAGGACTGCTAATGAACTTTTGTTGTTATTATTATCATTATTATTTTGCAGGGGTGTCAGGCTTTAAGAATAAGAGCTGATTCTCAATATGTAGCACTCAAAGACACATTCTATGAGGATTTCTATTTATTTGATTTTTGCTTCATTGAAATTAGTCGTATGTTTAGCTAATAAGAAACTTGGGTGGTTCATATGGGAAGATCATGAGTTTGAGGCCATTCTGGGGTTTATAGAGAGTTAATTGCTGGCCATGCCTATGAAATGAGACCTTGTTTTAAAAGAAAGAGAATAAGTCTATGTGGGGGAGAGATAATAAATATTAAAATGTTTTAAAGTTATTTTATGAACATGGCTGATCGTAATTTTACTATTTTCTTACAATCACCTTTTCAGGTATTGGGTTAAATGACAAGTCAGAGGTTTATTCTGAGAGATGAAAATAAATCCGTGGTTAGAAGTGTATCACTTTCATTTGTTGAAGATCAAAGGAATTACAGTACATTTTGATATGATACTGCTGACATGGCATTTAGAAAATGCATTATATTTTTCTCTGCCAGCAAAGTATATTTGATTTGGCCAGATGAAAATTAGAAATGCAATTAAGAGTTAGCCAAAATAAGTTTGACATAGCTAAATAGAAATGGTATTATCTACTTAGTATTAAAAAAGGTAAGTACATGTAGAGAATTGAAAAATGTAACTATGTTGGAATGAAATCACTTGCACAGAAAATAGGAATGTTTGCAGTGATAAATAAATCATGAATGCAAATTGTAGTCATTTTTGAGAATATATGCACGCTCCTGGTAGATTGAATAAGATTGATTCTTGGTAACTCATTTTCTAGACTTATTTTTAGGAGTGAGGTGATGTGTATTTGCTCAGTTTAAATAGATTGAATCAACTTTTTCTGGATTCTTTTTACTAATATGTCAATTACTATGTACCTGTAATAGGTGCTTGAAAAATATTTGTGTGTTGGCATAAATATCTTTATGGGTAGAATCTGGTTAGTTAACACTTTCCATACTAGTTTGCTTATAGACATGTTTGCCACCTAGAAATGAAATGTATTTTTCATGTTATTAACATGTTAAAGCAGTTTCAAATATTGGGGGAATTCTGGACCTATAGTTCTAGATATGTTGAAATTACCTTTTGTAGTAAGGAACTGTAAATCCAAATGGACTCAGATTTAATAGCAGAAAGCAGAGAGCAAGTGAGGTTAGTTCCAGTTTTTTCTTGCTTCCTCTGGTGGCTACTTTTCAATCTATTACCGTAGAGAAATGAAGCCCAAAAGACTATCTTAGCAACAGAATCAGGGATGATGGTTCAGGGATGTAGAGGCTTCTGAAATTTGTGAAGTGTGGAGTACTGGAGAGGAGAAATTGCATGCAAAAGGAGCCCTAGAAAATTAGTGCAGAGTTGGTTGAGCCCTTGGTCAAACATGTTCCACAAGCAGGAAACAACCACTGTAGTAATGATTGCTGACTGGAGATCTGAAAGTATATGCAAATGCTTGGGAATGGGGAAAGAATATGCCAAAATATTCTGTGGTTTCAGATGTGACTTCATGCTTTAGGAACATACATAGCCCTTTTAATCACAGAGCAAAGGTTAATTCATACAATACACCCCCAAAGCCCCTCCTGAATTGAGCTGACCCCCTTATGAAGTAATTGACTAACATCTAAACTCTCTCTTAACTAATATAAAAGAATCATATTCCCAACAATGATGCATATGCACAATGTCTAGTATGCAGTTATAATACTATGCAAAAGTCTGAATACATGACTCATATGCAGGATTAAAACGGACAAAACATTATATCTGCAATGACAACATCACCAGTTGTAGTAAATGGTGAATTTTATACTCTAGAGAGGATCATTCAATCTGATCATAGATTATTATAATCCATCCAAACCAAAGCACAGAGTGACAACAGACCCAAACCAGAAATGAGTAAAGCCATTAGCTCTTATGATATAGTTTCTTTCATGTAACAATTATGTGATTGCAGTGTTAGATGGAGAAGATTAGGACATAAAATTGTCAGAAGAAATAATGGCCAAAATTGTTGAAAATATAGACCCATATATCAAGAAGTCCATCAATCCCAACCAAGATTAACACAAAGAAAATCAACACTAAATATGCTGTCAGTTTGCTGAAAACCAAAGGACAAAAATGTTGAAAAATGGACACACCATCTGTGGGGGCAACATGATAAAAGGAATCACTGGCTTTGCATCAATGCCAGCATGAGCCAGAAACCAGGGAATGCCATCTTGAAGGTGCCAGAAGACAAAATTCAATCTAGAATATTGTATCAGTTGATAGAATATTGTATCAACTGAAGTTATCCTTTGTGGTAAAGGTAAAACAGACATTTTCAAATGATTTAAAGCTAAAAGTATTTAGACTTGCACTTAAGAAATATAGGAAACTTTTTAAACTGAAGGAAAGTGACACTCCATGGTAACCACAGGAAAAAATATGTGGGCAACAGTGAAATATCATTTTCCTTATTTATTGATTATTTTATCTTTTGATGAGCTTTCTTTATCTATGTTTAAAGGAAAGCTAATAACCATATATGATAATTTTATCATATGCATGGAGTTAATTATATAACAGTAATTTCAGAAATATTTTTCTGGTAAAACAATCTATGTTGGTTTAAGTTTTTTACAGCATATGTGAAGATATATAATGTTTACAATAAAGTATGATAACTTCAATATACATAATTTAATCTTAGTGTACTAGAACAGTAGAATGAATAAAAAGGTTTCCAGAGGAGATAAAATTGAGCATTGAAAACTTAAGATAGGAAGAAAATTGATTAATCAAGAAAGGAAGAAAAAAGAACAAAGGAGAAAGAAAAGATAAAGAACAAAACCAAGATGATATGGCTAGGATACAAATAAAAAGGTTTATACTAAGTATGCAATTATATTAAATATAAATGACTAAACACCTCATTTAAGTGGTAGGGATCATATCGGATTAAAGGTGAACAAGAACAGTATCTAGACATGTAGTCTTAATAGATGTATTTTATTTTATTACTTTTTGAACTTTTAAATAATTTTAAACTTCAAGGAAAGTTTAAGGATAATAACAGACTACCCATTTGCCTCTGTTGAAATTTGTCTTTTGCTAACTTTGTATTACTTTATATACTTGTCCTCATGTACAACACACATACATAAACACACACACACAGAAGCACTCGCAAACACACTTCTTTCAAAAACTTACAGCAATTTATGTAATCTATTGCATATATTGTAGTTTTATAATATGACTCATAATGTAAATAATGTGTCTATTTTTATTTATATCAGTTGTTCGGTATAGGACATTTAAATATGACATTGCCATACATGCAAATACAGCAATTCATCTCCTCCTGCAATAATTGGGTTCTGTCTTTGCACAACTTAAATTAATATTTCTAAGTTTCCATCAACAATGAAATGACCGTAACCCTGCCATGCTGAGTAACTGATTAAAATCCTGAGCAGGACAGACAAGCTCTCCTGCCCTGCCTTTATTGACAGTGGCCTTATCAAATATGTGGAGCTCCCACACCTTGAAAAACAGAACCCATATTAAAAATGGTGAGAATAAGGAAGCAACTTAAATTCAATTAGGCATTAATATTGGAATGAATAAATTGATACAATAGGTATTTCTAGGTTATTAAGTGAATTATTCCTTCCAAAGTTTAAAATGGAGATTTGGGTTTTGTATTTTCACATCGTAGAGTGATATATTTTCGCAGCTTTAATGGAATGCAATAAATATGCTGCAAAATTTACTCATTTAAAGTGCAGGTTTTAATGCTCCTCAGCCTGCTGGCTAAGGTCAACTATAAAGAATAGTTTTTACAATATATGTATGGGATTGTACAGCCATAGTTATAGTCTAATTTTGAAACATTGTCTTTACTCCAAAAGGAAATATTGAATTGACGAAGTTACTTCACATTCTCCACTCTAACACAGTCCCAGTCCCTGTCTGGAAGATGTCCGGCTGTCTGGAAGGTTTAGGAACAGGAAGAGGTTTCATTTAGTTTTCATGTAGAGTTTTATCCATAGGGCCAATTTAGTTTTCATGTGCTTCTTAGAAGAATGGTCTTTAGGTGAAAAATTACCATTGAAGCATGAAATAATAGCAGACATCTGAATTTAAGCATGAATGAAAGTAAGATAACATGGTGAATGGAGTTATACGTGTTTGGAATTTAATTTCCAGCCTCGTTTGGTAGGAAAATGTTTGTTGCTAAAAATTTAAAGAATTTTTAAACATTAAAACTTGGAGAAGGAGGAGGAGGAGGAAGAAAAAGAAGGAGGAGGAGCAGGAGGAGGAGAAGGGGGAGGAGCAGGAGGAGAAGTGGGAGGAGGAAGAAGAAGGAGGAGGAGGAAGAAGGAGGAGGAGGAGGAGGAGGAGGAGGAGAAGTGGGAGGAGGAAGAAGAAGGAGGAGGAGGAAGGAGGAGATGATGATGATTAAGATTTTTAGCTTTTAAATAAGTCTGCAGTTGCTTTCTGCTGGAACCTGGGCTTCCCCTGCCTACAGAACCCGTCTTTTAGTTAGAAGCTCATTTGTCTCATCGTGTTTGTGTCTGGAGACAGACAGTGGGAAGACAAGGCCAGAGCTATCACAGTAACAAGGTGTCAGCACTATGACCACACACCGTTGCACTCGTTTTTTGGCTTTGCCCTCTTTTGAAACTGTGATAATAGAAATGCATGTTTTTACCCCTCTGAGTTGCAGAACTCTCCATCCAAAATGTCACCCACTTGGTGATATGCCTGTCATACCCATGGCTGCACATTTTCGAGTGTGTAAGACTGGGGTCCACTAAAATCACGAATGTCCTCATTTCTTACCGAATTCTGTGTAACAGAGAAAAGAAGAGGGTCACTCTAAGTGATCTCATCTTCCTAGCTGTATGATTCTGAAAAGATATAATTTTTAATATCTGATTTCAAAACGAAACTCTCTATTTTACCATTGTTGGCTGAAATGTATAATCTTTTGGTGAATTTAATGGTGTCTGAGGCAGTAGATTCCAAGGACTTTGTTTACAACTAATGGTGACTCCCGGAACAAGCCAGTGCTTTTCTAGTGTCTTGATGTCATTTTGTAGAGAATGTAAAATCATTTTACTTTAACTGCTGCATTAATGTTTAAGTAGTGATAAAATTAACCTCATGGAGAGAGAGCTTGGAGTTTGCTGTCAGGGAAGAAAATCTATGAAGTTATTGTACTGATCATGACCTAGAGGGGATTTTCAAGGAGATGTACTGTTTCTATTTTCAATCTAGGGCTGGAACTGGGTTATTCTTAGGTTTTGTTGCATTTAATATTTTAGCTAAGTGAGGATTCCCATCCTTAAAGTAGAGCTAGCTTTTCAAAGTATTTTAGCCACATAATTTATGAATAAATTATTAAGAAATAGTGTTTTCTTATTTCTCAGGCTTGAAAGTTTTAGCTTACTGCTATTTTAGATAGTGTGGTAAAGCTGTCTGTGAACCATAGACTGGTTCTCCAGAATGGTTATTCTTTTTAAAAGTTTTGTTCTGTTTGCAGCCCCTTAGGATGAACAACAATATGAACTAACTAGTACCCTCAGAGCTTCCAGGTACTAAACCACCAACCAAGGAGTACACATGATGGGACTGATGGCTCTGGCAGCATGTGTATAGTAGAGGATGGCCAAGTCGGTCATCAATGGGAGGAGAGGCTCTTGGTCCTGTGAAGGTTCTGTGCCCCAGTGTAGGGGAATGCCAGGGCCAGTAAGTGGGAGAGGGTGGGGTGGTGAGCAGGGGGAGGGGGGGATAGGAGTTTGTTCTTGTTATTGTTTTTTTGGGGGTTTTTGTTTGGAGGGGAAACTGGGAAAGGAGAAATCATATGACATGTAAATAAAGAAAATATCTAATAAAAAGTAAAAACATACACACACACAAAAAAAGAAAAACTAAAAAAAAAAGTTTTGTTCTGTTTTGCTGTGAGTTGAATGACATACAATTCAGTTAACATTTGAAAGAAAGTTCACAAACTTTCCTCTAAATTGCACTCATTTTGAATAGCATGTTTCATGTTTACTACTAATTCTTATAGCAGAAAGGATCGATAGCCAAGGAGATAGCTTAGGGCCTTGCACTGATGTGGTAGATGCCCAAGCAAAGTACTAGGATATTCAATGCTCAATAGAACCTGGGGTAAACGCAGATAGTTATTATACTGAGCCATACTTTAGAAAATAAAGACTTGGAGGGGACACCTTTATTTGGTAGATTTGATTGTATGTCTGTTCTTGAATTTCTAGATACCCATAAAGACTTACTTCGGCCAGATTGTGTCTTGACTTGTAGAACCACAGGCAGATAAAACAGGTCTTTCAGTCTTCTGTGCCTAAACCATACTTGTCTACTTTTAGCTGAGGTTTTTAGAGGATGAAGCATTTAAAGCCAAGTTGTATCAAGATCCTGTTGATTTGTGCTCATTAAGCTTCGGTGCCCCAAGCCTGGTCAACAAACAGTATGTACTCGTGACTGACTGATGCTATAGTTGTTTCCTTGTGATTTGTATGAAGTGAGCCAACAATCAGGATACTCACTGACAGTGATCATTTCTATTAGACAACAGAGAATTAGCAATCTTTAAAATTTTTGTTTTGAAATGTGTTTTTTGTCTTAAATTGTTGAGGAATCATTTGGATCTGTTTTCTTGATAGTTGTGACAATTTATTTAAAATCTGATTTTCTGTTGGCGCGGACAGAATTATTTGCAAACTTTGCGGCTTCAATCATCCATACTTTATTTCCCACAATTCAGTGAGTCATGAAAGTGTTCCATGGTGGTCATTTGCCTGGCTGGTCAATCTGCAGTGTGGATGGTTAGAATAGAGCAGGACACTTCAGGATGTGACTGGCACCTTTGTGTTTTCTACATAGCCCCTCCTTTCCTTCCTCTATATGGCTTTACACAGTGGGTAGTCCCACTTTCCCCCCCTTTTTTTTTTTTTGTAAAAAGATATTTCTTCTAACATTTTCCATAAAATATTTTTAGAAATAATTTTGATCTACAAGGTAGTTAAAATAAAGCAAGAATAATTGAGAACAGTTTGTGGCACCACAGAAAAATGTTCAATATGTACACAAATCCTGGAGAGGACCGTAGAAGGATGAGGTCAGAGTGGGTTAAAGTAATTGTGTGTGTGTGTGTGTGTGTGTGTGTGTGTGTACCGTGGAACCTGGGGACATGGCTGGGTGTTGTAGTTAGATTGTTCTCTAAAATAATATTACTACCAATACTACTAACTAATCAACCAACTGACCAACACAAAATCCAGGACAGAACAAGTTTGGATTCTATGGACATCTTTGGTCAGGTTTTGGATTTGGCTCTTTAAGTACTAGCTGTAATTATTCTTTTTCCTATTTTTCTACATTATGAGGAATTTCAAACGCGTTCAGACATAGTGTAATGAATCCCCACACACCCATTGCCAGCTTCACAGGAATCAGTTTATGGCCAAAATTGTTTATTTCTTTCCTATTTATATTCTTCCCCTATTTTTGAAAGGATCTTAAAGATAATATTGTTTTGTTTCTATTTCAATATGTCTCTACAAGATAAGAACTATTTTTATAAAAATGTAACCATTTCTAAAGCCAAAATTTCTTTATCAAACATTTAGTAATGTTTATATTTTTTGTTGTTCACATGATATTTATATGCTTTCCCATTTGTGTGATTCAGGATACAAATGAATCTGAAATGTAGGTCGTTGAGTTTAAGACTTTGAGTGCGTACATTTTCTATTCTATTTAAATATTCATGCCCTGATATTTATCAGTGAAACTTGATCATTCAGTCTGCAGCACTTCCTGTAGGCTGGATTTTGTTGATTGATTAGTGTCATATACTATTTTCTTTTTCCTTATAACTTAAAGATAAAGGCTTGATTAGAGTTAATTAGATTTGAGGTGTCACTGTTACCTCGTTGATGGCGATAGGGACTCTTTTTTGTTAAAGGACTAATATGGCTAAAATAATATTTTCTGGATGATTAATCTGGCAGTAATTTTCACACCAAATTAGTGGAGAAGAAAATAGGTAGAGAGATGTCAGTCAGAAGCGAAGCTCAGTTAGTGTGTTGCTTGAAAAAGACTGGGCAGTAAAAAGAAAGGAAATAGTGATTAGAGAAATTTGTGCAAAACAAATGGCTTTTCACAATCTCTTTACATGAACCCAAGTCAGGGGGAAATTTTAACCCATGTGATTGAGAATTAGGGTCAGAAAGGTGGTGGCTTGAACTTGTTTATGTTGAAGTATTGACATATAAACCTGTAGAACTCTTATAAGCAGCTTGATTGGGCATGAGTGGCTGGGGTGGGAGATTTTGGTGTCTGTGTGCCTGGGGATAATAGCTGGAATTATACAGGTGGGCATGTTGATCGGAGCGGGTGAGTGCGGGCTAGTCTTAGGGTAGTCTGTAGACTCAGCTCTCTGTGGTTTTCACAGCAAGTGCAGTCCCTGAGCTGGAGCTTGTAGTGAAGTTCCTGCAGTTTCCTCTCTTTTCTGCTACATGCTTGTATCCTAGGGACTGGTGTGGAACATGGATGTAAATGCCAGGCAGGCTAATGGTGGCATCTTCCAGAAACTGGTATTTTCTTTGGGCATCTAAACTGATCCCTTTTGGAAGAAGTATGTGCCTGATCGTAAGTGAGCCTGGAAGTGCTAAGCAGCGTCTGTATGAGGCTCTGTGCCTGGGGGACTGGATATAGCTTCCCTGGTGTTCTCTTTTTGCCTTGTAATTTCTGTTCTCACCTGTCTGACCTCCCTACCTTCAGGAACTGTTGACAGGTTTCTTGATGTCCTCTCTTGTTCTACCAGAATTTAGAAATTGTGAATCTTTTTTTTTTTTAAATGCTTTTTTTTAAGGATTTGTTTATTTATTATATGTGATTACACTGTAGCTGTCTTCAGACACTCCAGAAGAGGGAGTCAGATCTCATTATGAATGGTTGTGAGCCACCATGTGGTTGCTGGGATTTGAACTCAGAACCTTTGAAAGAGCAGTCAGTGCTCTTAACCACTGAGCCATCTCCCCAGCCCCC
>JADRCD010238283.1:5409-16464 GCA_019843815.1 Montemys delectorum
AAAAAAAAAAAAAAAAAAAAAAAAAAAAAAAAAAAAAAATCTTCCAACTATTCTAACTAGATCAATTAGTTAAATAACATAACATAAAATTTCTTTTTTTTTTCCATCATTTGGTTTTTGTATCACGGTAATAATACAGGCTTCTTTAAAAATTAGAAAATGTTTACTCTTCTTCTCTTACTGAATAATTATAGAATTGTACAGAATTAATATTAGCTAATGGTAAGAAAGTAAAGAAGCTATATTTTCTGAAATGATCTTCTCTTTGTTCAGTGTTTTAATAACATGTCTGGATCATTTCTTGTATTTTGAACAAGAGAAGAGTAAATTGACTTACTCTTAGTAAAATGTATTTGAAAACTTATGTAAGCACTTATTTCAAAAATGAAGGTTTGAGCATGCATTTGGTTTCTAAATGTTTTCCATTTTCTGTGAAACTCCTTGGCTTCAAAGGGAGGAGAAGAAGAAGGGAAAGGAAGAGGAGAAAATATAATATAAAGAGCATTTTAATACAAAAGAGAGGGTTAACATTATCAATTGTAATCACAATTGAAGAGATATAGTCTTAAGATAGTTCACTGAAGTCAAGCAGGAGCTCTGCAGGGAGCTGTTTCCCCTTTGTACCTGACTCTAATTTTCAACACCTGCTTCCTATTGTCCCTTTGTCCATTCTTCATTTGTAATTCTTTTTTTTTCTTTCTTTCTTTTTTTTTTTTTTTTTTGGTTTTTCATGACAGGGTTTCTCCATATAGCCCACGCTGTCCTGGAACTCACTCTGTAGACAAGGCTGGTCTTGAACTCAGAAATACACCCCCTCTTCCTCCCAAGTGCTGGGATTAAAGGTGTGCACCACCATCATGCAGCCATTTATAATTCTTAAGGTTTAATATACTCCCTTGAGTATAAATGGCTCCTTGTGTCTCAGTCTGCCCCAAAGCACCATTTTTCTTTCTTTTTTACTTTTTCTTTAAATTTATTCATTTTTGTATGTGAGTACACAGTCAGTGTCCTCAGACACTAGAAGAGAGCTTCAGATCTCATTACAGATTGCTGAGAACCACCTTGTGGTTGCTGAGAATTGAATGCAGGACCTTTGGAAGAGTAGTCAGTGCTTTTAACTTCTGAGCCATTTCTACTGCCCAAATCACATTTTTTCTACCAGAAACTTCCTCCCTTCCACTCCAGTGTTCTTTGTACACTCTACCACACAATAGCACTTAGTTCGGCTGTCATCTTACATGATTAGTCTTGCTTAAAATTCCTTGATTTGGGGGAAATTTACAAAAAAATTACCCTCATATTTATTTACTCTCAAATAGTTTGGCAAACATAAACAAGTTTCATAAACAAGTGGAAAAGCATCCACTTTAATGAAGAATATTTGATTTAGATATAAAAATAGAAGGACATGAATTTTTAAAGAATATCCTTTTTCATATTTTGAATTTTCAAGACTGAATATATGCATGCATGAACATATATGTTTGATGTGTTTGCAGTGTTCATGCATGTGTGTGAATATGCATGTCCCCATTCACTTCCTTTTTTGCTATATCTATTATTATTATTATTGTTATTGTTATTGTTAATTGTTCAATTCATTTATACCTCAGGCCTCAGTTTTTAATCATTTAAGAACTGTGATAACAGGGAACATCTAGTTTTATAGACCTCACTGAAGCAGAAAGAGAAAAAGTAAGAAACTCGGGTGTAATAGAATAATTATGCACACCAGTGTAAACTTAAAAGAAGTCACACACAAATGAAATCTATACAGCCAGTGTCCAGGGCTAAGGTTGAGAACAACTGATTTTTACACAGAACTGATGTGGGCTTCTGAGAAAACTCTACCCTGGCCTGATGCAGGCAGTCCCAGTCATGGCAAGCAGTCCCCAGCAGGTCATTTTGTGAGAACCGAATTCTCCCAGTAGTCCAGGCCCCATGGCCCTAAACATCCCACGTCTGACCTCTCTCCTTCCCTTTTGTATCTCAGATATCTCAGCTCACTCTGTTGAAGGTGTGTTCTCCTCTCTGTACATACACAGTGAGAATGCATCTCTGCTTCAGGAAAGCTCCAGCAATTTTGCAACAACCATAGGTTGTCCTGAGTCATGTAGGGAATAGAGGTTCCCATGAGTGATCTTCATCTTCCGAGTCATTGTCCGGAAATAGCTTAGCCCATAGCAAATATACATTTGCTATTCAATGCTAAGTTATTTTGCAAGCCTGTTAGATTTATAGATTTAACTTTATTCTTTTTTTGTGTCGAGACACAATTTCTCTGTGATGCCCTTCCTGTTCTGATAGTAGGTATAGAAACCACACAAGCACCTAACATGCTTTTAAGCAGCTCTTCATACATATCTTAACTTTTTAAATTAGACCAGATATATAGTTCACAATCTATTTTTTTAAGAATAGCATATGCTCATTACATCAATATTATCTGAGCCTTCAGATTCAATGGATTCCTGGTGTATGATGTTCTATCTCACTCTTGTATCTGTTATGAAATTTTCAAATAAAGATGAGAGCTCTGCCTGTGTGCATGAATATGAATATCATGGGTGAATCATCTTTTATGTTGTCACCAGATGGCTTCAAACTCCTGATCTTCATGAAATTGGTAGTTGTTGGTCCTCATGTAAATGCTATAAATTGGCCACTATTTTGTGGAATACCAGCAAGAGCTTCCCTTGATGAGCTATTTCTCTCCTGCCCTATGTTGCTTGTTTATGATCAATATTTATATTACTAATATTTTCATCTGTGAATTTGCGACATTTCAAACATGCATTTTGCTTTAGTAAAATTTCATTAAGGTTGCAGCTTAAACTGGTTCAGTTCATGTTTCTGCAAGATGAATAGAGAGATGCAGAGAATATATAATTATTGTAGGAAATATATAAAGAACTGTGAATTTTCTCTATCATTTTTCCTTTCTTGTTTGATATTTGCAGGGGAATGAGGATCTTATGTAGCTTTTGCTGTCCTGAAACACGTTAAATAGGTTACACTAGCATGCAGCTCAAAGACTTACACCAGTGTAAGCATCTAGGATTAAATTCATGAGCAAATATACCCTGCTGATCCATTATTTTTCTAGTTAGCAATTTTTTCAGACACTTTCTTGGATGTGTGATTTGTACTGTTGTCCTATTTCCTCCAGCATCTTGCTCTCAATTTGCATTTCTCTTGCAATCCTATATCTTATTCAAAAGTTTCAGAAGCAAGGCAGATGAACACTATAATTCAATTTCCTTCTAACATTCTATGAGGATTAGAAAATAACTTCAGTGTCAGGAAATAAGTGGCAAAAACACCAGAATTATATGAAGATTTTGTCAAGAAAGTATACATTTAAGTTATAGTAATGTCATTATCATGTGTTGTATTGTATACATATATGTTAAATTTTAGTACATAGTGACGTTTTATGATGTGCATGTGAACTTCACTGGGGAAGTATGGAATTTGCTCAATCCTTCCCAGAAAAATCTCTACAAAGATGTGATGTTGGAGACCTACTGGAACCTCACTGCTATAGGTAAGAGTATGAGTTTTCTTGTTTTCTTTTCAAAATAAGGGATGGATGTTTCTTGGTTATAGATGAACTTCTGTTACTTCAGTTGAGAACAAGGAAGATTGAGCTAAATAAGTAGAGTTCAGTGCAGTACAATTCACTGTAATTTGAATTTTATCTAATTTCTAATACAGTATCATTTGTTTGCTCATTACCTCATGAGACCCCTCGGGATAGGCTGTGACTTGGCGCCTTTTGGCCCTAGCACATGCACAGATGGGCTGAGACTTAGTGCGCTCTGGCCCTAGGCACATGCGCAGACTACATGTTAAGGGGAGAAGAAACTGGATGCCGGCACCATCTTGTAATGGAGGCTGCCGGCTTGGTTGTGGTTCTCTACATCTCCCCCTTTTTGTTTTAAATGATAGGCTCTGGCCAATGCCCCGTGTCTTAAGTTAGCTGATGTGCTGTCCATTACCAGCACCAAGAGATAGGTGGGATCCTTTGGATCACTACTCATTGGTGTGTTCCTGGTTTATGGCATCAGCCTAATCCCATCGTAGGGGCCAAAGGCAGCGGGCCTCGAGGATGTATGGCAGTTTGACTCACTCTCCCTTGTGCAATGGGATAAGACCCCATGGGGTGCAAGAACTAAGTCTCGCTGACCATTAGCCTTTGAATGTTTATTTTTGTTCTTAACATGCTGAGCCAAATATCGGGAGAGGCTCCTTGCTCTAGCGCAGCAAGTGCTTGGGCAATTACTACCTTGTCACGTTTTTGTTGGGCTCTGAGCTTGCAAACCATCCAGAAGAGAAACACTAAGCCAGCACCCAAGGCAAAACTAAACAGGCCAATCCCCACCCATTCCTTAAAGAAAGAAAAGGCTGAAGAAATCCGAGAGGAGAGTCCTTCAGTCAGTGATAGATCCACTCGTGTCGAGTTGATGGCTACTACTGCCGCTAGCAATGATTCAAGGGTCTCATCAAATCCCTCCGACCAATTCCCTGCAAGATATAAAGATAATTTTCTAAACAAGTTAGCTGCCTGTGTGTAATTATCATACTGCACGCTGGTAATGCACAGGGTGCCCAACCTTCTTTCACACCCCAATTGGGCTAAAGGGAAAAGAATATCCAATCTTTGTTCTATTAAATCAATGCGCTGATTGACCACCATCAGCCCGCCTTTTAATTGGGCACTAGCAGAAGTATGATGGTCGACTGCGTCTGCCACCATTGCAGATAGTTCATTTAAAACTGTGCCTGTTTGGACTGAGGTAGACATGGCGATCCCAATGGCAGTAGCTGCAACTGCGGTGACAGAGATCGCCGTTATAATGGCTGCGGTTATTCCAAAATCTCTTTTCTGTCTGAATAACGACAGAGTAGATGGGATTTCTATGGGAACAGGAACCCATCTTGGCATTTTAGCAACCATAGCACGCCTTGCCTGTTTGGCGGTCCAACACTGAGACATTATGCAGGAATCATTAGTACAATTTTAATTTTATCAACCCCAGTAATTTCTAAAGTAGAATTATTATATATTTTCCAGGTTCCATCAGGTCTCTGGGTTGCTATCTTATGAAACTGATAAATTTTGGAAACACCATTAAAGATGGCTTTCCCTGTGGTTCCACCCTGAATAAAGACCAAGGGACTAAGATCTGTGCAACTACCATTAACTCCACAGAGTAACCACTTATGGAAAGGATGTACCTTGAAATCTTGAATAAACATCCCCTGTTTCATATCCTCCTCTCCTTCTGGGTCAAACCTCATATTAGGGGAGAAGGAAAAGGTCTTATCCTGGTTTGCCCAACTAGTAAGAAAGGACTGACAATCAGACCAAGGAGGAATGGTCTCTTCATTATCTAGACTACAATGGGGAGCTATCCTAGGTTGAGAAGGACGTTCCTTATAAATGGCATTAGGTGATATAAAAGTACCATTGATCCAAATTGCCTTTTGCCAAAAGGTATTGCTTGTAATGATTATGTCTGTGTTGCTGGTATTTTGAGTAGAGTAGAACCAGCCTCCTTGTTCGTCATCAAACATTCCCAAGGCCTGGCTTGCTAACTTGATACAGTCTCCATCATCCTTGAATTGGAAACAGAGAGAGCCTCTCTCTACCAAAGAGCGATTCTCTCCTAAGGGTGCCCACATAGGGTCATATGGGAGGTATGGCAAACCCACAGTTTTATTAGTTATAAAAAGCTTAGGGAACACAACTGAATTATACCTAATTGGCATAGGCTTTGGATAGGCAGATAATATAGCCCATCGCTGTTCCCCCCATATACTAGGAACCCAAATCTGGAGAATCACGATGAGGACTGAAAACGTCTGCAGATGAGTCCTTCGAGGGGTCATCTTCAGATGCCACGAGTCGTCGCATCAGTCGCTCTGGCAGCCAAAATGGGTTATCTTCGTCCTGCGGAAAAACACAAACAGCTCCCCCAGATCTTATTAAAATAGGATCCCGGCCTTTCTATTGGTCAGTCAAGACATAAAAAATTAAGAGTAAAGAGTGCTATACTTGTGGCACTAAGGGTAGAGGCTCCTCGACTCCCTCTTTTTGTTTATTAGATAAGATTTCAGCGTGCGATGAGCCCATTCTATGATGTCTTGTTCTTGAGGATTGTATGGAAATCAGACACAAGCCAGGATATTTCCACTCGCAGCCTACTTGTACTAGCTGCCAAAGGGTATTTATTTGTTCTACTCAGCTGCATCACAGCAGCTGCTTCCTGCATTGGTTAGCGGGCCTCTAAGCTCTCTACACACCTTTATCCAAGCCTCTAGTTATATGGAGTAATAGCGGCTCGGTATTGCTTAGTGCACTGTTCATACACTAGTTGTTTGATCAGTGGCATGGCTGCATCTAGATCACCAAAGATTCTCTCTGCAGCTTTTATTAATTTAATCACAAAGTCAGAAAACGGCTCCATGATGCCGTGTAAAAAACATTTTTTTGTAAGATTTCCGCTTACCTCCCCTTTATTACCAATCTGATTCACCTGTTTAAAGACTTGCAATGGGCAACCAGTCTGTAGATTAATCTGAAAGTCTGTTTGCTAATCAACAGCAAAGCAACTTTGCCCCAAAGGCATATCCCTATCCCAAGCTTGATTCCCAGCTGCGTGATTAGCATCTGCCTGTTCATTAGCAAATTAAAGTGAAAAAGGCTGTGATCCGTAAGTATGGACTCAGCCAAGGACTTTATAACCTTAAAATCCAAAGCTCATGAAAACACTGACCCTGTGTATCTTGAAAAACTGGATAAACAAGTGACAATTCAATTCTACCTGTAGAGTCGACAGTAGGCCCCGCATCCAGCTCTCCTTCTCTGACTCTACCGAACGCTCCTCCCCTATCTGTTCCAATGCTGCTTGTGAGTTCGCCGCGGGCTGGGAAGCCTCACGGTTCTGTTTTAATGCTGCCTGGGAGTTCGCCTTCTGCCCCATTCCAAGCAACCTCTGGCGGCGGTGCTCAGCCAGGCTGGGTACAGTAGCCCAGCAAACGGTAGCATGGTGAGGCACCGCAGAAGCGCCAGCCGCACGGCGGCCACCAGTTTGTTGCCGTTTGCTATGAGCGCTGGCCCGGCCGGTAGGCCTGGCCACAATCTCGGGCCAGACTGAGGAGACCTGCTGCCCCAGGCCCCGCCAGTCCGGGCTCCGCAAGGCACCGCGTTGCCTACCACCACCATCTTTCTTTCGCTTTCGATTTGGCGACGGCGGCGGCTCCTCCCATCGAGCTGCTTCCTCAACAGGACCTAGTTCTTTTAACTCAGAACTATCAAGCCCCAAAACCTCTAGTTCCTTTATCGGATAAAGAGATCTCTTTTCTGAGGCCTGTTCCTTCTTACACGTCTCTCCCAGGGCGTTTTTTCCCTTGTCTCTCACTTCCACGGACTGAGCGCCTTTGGAAGGGCCTGTCTTCTTTGGCATGCCTTTTTTTTTTTCTTTCTGAGCTCCTAATCTCTTATCTTGCTCTGTTTCTGATATACTGTCTTGTAGATCAAGACCAAACATGCCTCTCAGAGCTTACCTTTGTCCTGCAGTTCTGGACCCTCCCCGAAAAACGGGGGTCTCCTCAGTGATGCTGGTGATGGTGAAGTCCCAGGTTTCAGCACCAAGTGTGGTCCGCGCTACTTTCCTGCCGGCAGGAATACACCGACACACACACAGGATCCTTCTGCAGCAAACCTTTATTACCATGTGGCGAGGAGAGAGAGAACCCTGGACAATGCACTGTTTATATACATCCTGGAGTGGCATGTTCATCTCTGATTGGCTGTTTGCTCATTACCTCATGAGACGCCTCGGGATAGGCTGTGACTTGGCCCGTTTTGGCCCTAGGCACATGCGCAGACTACGTGTTAAGGGGAGAAGAAACCGGATGCCAGCACCATCTTGTAATGGAGGCTGCTGGCTTAGTGTGGCTCTCTACAGAGAATCTCAGGGGCAGAAGACACCATAGAAAACATTGACACAACAGTCAAAGAAAATACAAAAAGCAAAAAGCTCCTAACCCAAAACATCCAGAAAATCCAGGATGCAATGAGAAAGTCAAATCTAAGAATAATAGGTATAGAAGAGAGTGAAGACTCCCAATGTAATGGGCCAGTAAATATCTTCACAAAATTATAGAAGAAAACTTCAGTAACCTAAAGAAAGAGATGCCCATGAACATACAAGAAGCCTACAGAACTCCAAATAGACTGGACCAGAAAAGAAATTCCTCCCGACACATAATAATAAAAACACCAAATGCACTAAACAAAGAAAGAGTTTTAAAAGCAGTAAGGGAAAAAGGTCAAGTAACATATAAAGGCAGGCCTATCATAATTACTGCAGACTTCTCACCAGAGACTATGAAAGCTAGAAGATCCTGGGCAGATGTCATACAGACCCTACAAGAACAAAAATACCAGCCCAGGCTACCATACCCAGCAAAATTCTCAATTACCATAGATGAAGAAAACAAGATATTCCATGACAAAACCAAATTTACACAATATCTTTCCACAAATCCAGCCCTACAAAGGATAATAGATGGAAAATATCAACATAAGGAGCAAAACTACACCCTAGAAGAAGCAAGAAGGTAATCATTTTTTTTTTCGAGACAGGGTTTCTCTGTATAGTCCTGGCTGCCCTGGAACTCACTCTGTAGACCAGGCTGGCCTCGAACTCAGAAATCCGCCTACCTCTGCCTCCCAAGTGCTGAGATTAAAGGCATGTGCCACCACCACTGGGCAAGAAGATAATCTTTCAACAAACCCACACAAACCTATTTCCACTTCTTACAACAAAAACAACAGGAAGTGACAATTACTTTTTCTTGGTATATTAATATGAAAATTAATATTACTAACATATCCTAATCAATTGAAATCCAATAATATGAGGAATTATAAATGTGTTGATTGCCATCCAATGCTCTCTCCAATTTGGTAACTGGTGAAATATGTCCAATATTGTACAATCTATATACACTTTCAGCTTGTTTGTTTGTGACAGTGTCTTGCTGTGTACAACATAGGGTCCTGAAATCTTGCTTCTCCTATCTCAGACTCTCTATTAGTAGCATTGTTTATTTCATGTCTTTACACTATACTATGGTTTTCAGAACAGCTTATATATTTCAAAATATTTATATACCCAAAAGAAACATAGACGATTAAATAGGGAGGTTCCTTGTAAAAGAACAACAAAGAGTGAGACTGAATGCTTTGTCTGATGTTTTTAACTCATATCAAATTTGAAGAAAAGGTCTTTATAAGTTACTCTTTCTCTGAGAAGAATGCTTTCCAAATTATCACAGTTAATGAACCAAATTCTTACCCTCACCTAATGTCTGTGCCACTCTCCAAGCAGAACCATTGTTCATTGAAACAGTTGGTGAATGACTTTATGGATAGACCATTTTAATACCTACACCATTTCTTAAATGAATGTAACCTGTTCTTTGTGGGCTAAGAATAAATTCACTCACTGAAGTCAAATAGTTTTGACCATAGCAGGAAGTCTGTATCCAAAAATTGAGCCTACAATTCATTTCTTGGTTCAGCAGAACTATCAACTCTCAGCTTAGCTATGATGGAGATAAAATCCTTTGGTGATATGAGGGTCACTGAAGTATAGCCTTATTACAGTGAAATCTAAAATTGCTCTAAAAATTGTTCTTATTTTGGACTTGTACCACAGTAAAAGCCAAGATTTTAAACTCTACTAAATACAAAACAACAAAAAGACTTTATATATTTATGTTCATTTAAGAAAATACTAGTAGTGATGTATTATCTTGAAGTATACAGTTAATATGTTTGAAATTATTTAAAATTTGTATTGTGAAAAATGTATTTTCACTATTGCTGTAGATGAGCATCTACATAAGACTGTTAAATTGATTATTGTTTTATATCAAACAACTTTTATAATACTTATTTTTATTGTTATAATATTTTATAAATTTTAAGGAATATGACAAAAAAGATATTGTAGGTATTGAAGGGAAGGATTCTGGGAAGAGTGGGGTACAAAAAGGATACAAGAATGTGATTTAATTCTATTTACTTAAAATGTTTTTAAATGTTAACAAATTCAGATAAATTGAGATCATGTAACTTTTCTCATCATAATGCAATAAAAGTTTAAAAAAAAACAATAGGAATGGCATGGAGAGAGGAGAAGACAAGTTAACAACAAAAATGACCAGATGGTGAAAGAAAAATGCAAAGACATAACCAACAGAAGGCAATGTAATTTGGCATTATCAGAACCCAGTTCTCTTTCCCTGGATACACAAAAACATCTGGAGAGCAAGATCCTGACCCAACATGGCATCTCATGAAGATGACAATGCATTTAATGAGGATACAATAACCCATTTAAAGACATAAAGAAAACCACATGTGAACAGGTAGAAGCCCATAGAGAGAAAACAAATAAATCACTTGAAGAATTACAAGAAAAAACAGTTTAAAAGGCGATGGAATGGAAGAAAACAAACCAAGAGGAAACAGAAACAACAAAGAAATAACAAAACTCTTGTATACATTGATCAGACTTCAGACCCATAAAGGTAAGTTTCTCTTGCTTCACCCATCTTCCCTGATCTTTGAGTCCTCTGAACCAATCCAAGTTTCATCCAGAAACCTGAATGTCCAGGAAGACATCCATTCCCCTAGCACCTCTCCATCCACCCTCAATTGATCTAAGACCTCTAAAATATAAAGAACTGGATATTTGGAAAGAGACATACTGAAAATACCCATCAGATGACTGCCACACCAGGATCAACAAAGTACACACACTCACAATAGATATGATGAACACATTTATTCTAATAAATACATCTTTAAGAACAAACTGCCATTCTCATTTTCCCCAAAACTCAGTCTGGGGTCACAATGACAATCAATTTTCATTTTTTTTGCGAATGTGTTTTTGGTTCTGGGAATAATAATAATAAATATAATAATAATAATAATAATAATAATAATAATAATAATAATAATAATAATAA
>JADRCD010238285.1:0-10351 GCA_019843815.1 Montemys delectorum
GGGAAAAAAATTCTTCTTGTCATCTCTTTGTCTTCAGTATTTATACATCTTTCAGAATGCATGAACACATGTTACAAATTTCATCACAAGTTGACACAAAAAAATCAAATCATAAATTGAAATAGAAGTTTACAACAATTTTTACATACATATCCATTAGGAGTAATTATCTGCCTAAACTTCCACCACCTGTCTTAGCTCCACAGGTTCACTGAAGGGAAGTCTATAGATGGGATAGAGATTTTCAAAGGGGAAAACAGGAAAGGGGATAACACTGGAAATGTAAATAAAAAATATCTAATAAAATATTTTAAAAACGTATATAAATAAAACACATACATAAGAAAACATCCAGAGATTTAGAGTAACACAGGGACTAAGATAACTAGACATATTTGATATTATCCAAATTGACTCTTATTCTGTGACTGGGGCTATGAGTTCCCCAGGGTAAGAAACTGTTCTCTTAGCAGATGCCCATGCTATGTGCAACTTAAGTAATACCCATTCTCCACATTTGTAGTAATGATCAAACAAACTTGAGGTTCTCAGTATATATTTCCACTCTTCTTCCTGGAGCTATGTTCCACAGGAAAATCTTTACAAGTATTCCTGAAACAGTCATCTGAGCATTGATACTTATTTTATTATTGAGTGAACATGGAATTAGATTGTTCAGGCATCAAGTGATAAAAAAGCAGAGTACTTTCAAATGTTGAGTACATTAAAATTGCTATTGTTGTTATTTTTATTATTATAATTATTATTATTTATTCACATCCCAAATGTTGCTGAGGATCACCCTTTGCAGAGTTCTTCCCTATTCCCCCATTCTCCTTTTTTTTCTGAGTGGGTGCTTCTCAGTCATCCTCTCGCTGGTGTATCAAGTCTCTGTAGGATTAGGCACATCTTCTCCCTCTGAGGTCAGACAAGGTATTCCTCTACTATATATGTGTCAGGAACCTTAGAACAGCCTGTGTGTGCTCTTTAGTTGGTAGCTCAGTCTCTGGGACTCCCAGGGGTCCAGGTTAGTTAACACTGTTGGTCTTCCTATGGGGTTGCCATTCCCTTCAGTTCCTCCAATCCTTCCTCTACTCTTCCTCACTCTTCCTACAGTCCAATGATTGGCTGTTTAAGTATCTGCATCTTTCTCAGTGAACTGCTCACAGAATCTCTCAGAGAACAGCCTTACTAGGCTACTGTCTGCAGGCACAATATAGCATCAGTAACAGTGTCAGCATTTGGTGACTGCCCATGGGATGGAGGCTTTTATTCATGTGCAGTTCAGTCCTAAAATGAATCTGGAAAACTCTTGCCTCAGTTGTTTACTGAAACATGATCAAGAGACCTGCTGAATATTTGGATGTTATAATTCACTATAATCTAAATATCAACTGCCTGGGCCATCACAGGGTACATGTACCCACTGACAAGTGACAATTACCCATTCCCTTCTCTTCCAATGTCCAGTTCTCAAAAGTCTATGGCCCTGTGTTCACTCTGTACTTTGGCATGAAGCCCACTGTGGTGTTGCATGGATATGAAGCAGTGAAAGAAGCCTTGATTGATCATGGGGAAAAGTTTGCTGAAAGAGGAAACTTCCCACTAGCTGAAAAAATTAATAAAGGACTTGGTAAGTAAGTGTGCATGATCATGTGTGAGCGGAACATTCATGTGGGCAGCATTCACAAGTGAGGAAAAAGGTATAAAGCAAAACCCATACTTGATCCTGGGACTCAGACTGGGCCTCTGTATCGTTGTATTTTCTCTGATACCCTTTCTCTTTCTGGGTTCACATTGTAGTTTCTGTTCCTATTTCTTTAGGAATTGTTTTTAGCCATGGAAGCAGATGGAAAGAGACAAGGCGCTTCACACTCACGACCCTGCGGAATTTGGGCATGGGGAAAAGGAGCATTGAGAACCGTGTTCAAGAGGAAGCACAGTGCCTTGTGGAGGAACTGAGGAAAACCAATGGTAAGCAAAACTTTATGTTTTGACTTTTCCATCCTGTTATAGGTTAGAGTATAAAGGATCTATTGGTATTATTCTATCTGAAATGTTTTTCTGTTGCCTCTGAATCAGATATCTTGAATACAGATTTTATTATAATTTCTAATATCCTTAGAAAAAAATACAACTTATTTATTGATGATCATTTTATGAAAGAATAATTGCTGTTAACAATGGTGGCATCGACGTCATCTACATTTATGGATTCTAAACCTTATAATATTAGTTTTCATTTTGTTGAGCTACTTTTGTTTCCCCAACTTCACTGATGTATCTATGTGTTTTTTATGCTAATTTTTCACAGTCCTGGGTATTTATGAGTCAAAGTATATATTTCATTCCTTAGCTGTATGTAATAGAATTGTATCATTATTTGATAAATTATTTCTATGTGATTTGTGTGTTTTAAGAAATTATACATGACAGCCTGAATCTGCAAAATGCACTAACTTAAAAACTGACTTGTTTAATTAAACTTGACATATTTTCATTAACACTATCTCATATTTCTCTAAGTACAGTATAGATCTGTCTTCTGTAAACCACTTTTTCTCTGCAGGCACTGTTTTGCCTTAGGAGATGAGCAGATCATAGTTTGTTGCCATTGTGAATGCTACTTATCCAGAAAGTACCTGTCAAATACTCAGATTTTCTACTTAATTTCTGAAGAACCTTTTCTTTAAGTTCTTTTTTATAAAATAAAGTGAAGAAAAGGCTAAAAATCATGGTGTAGTGAGGTTAATTAGGATTTAAGATAAGTTATGGCTGTTTACATGTATAGAGAATATTTAGCTGTTAGAGAAATTTGTAGATAAAATACTGCTTAAAATTTGTAAAGTGACTTTACCCATTAACAAGGATAAAGTGCACTGTTGGTATATTTTAATAACATATTACAATTGCTTCCGATTCCTCAGGCTTACCCTGTGATCCCACCTTCATCCTGGGCTGTGCTCCTTGCAATGTCATCTGCTCCATTATTTTCCAGAATCGTTTTGATTATAAAGATCAGAATTTTCTTACCTTGATGGAAAAACTCAATGAGAACATCAAGATTGTGAGCACTCCATGGATACAGGTGAAGAAAAATTCCTTTCCTCCTGAGAAGAAACTTATGGTCTTTCTTTTTCACATGTCAAATTCTACATGGACTAATAGTGATGTGATGGTACCCATGTCCTTTCTAGAGTATTATGGGAAGGACATCTGGAAGGGAGGTGTAAGTCCTTTGCTAAACAAACAGAAAAACAAAGGACAAATGCAATGATGGCTCAAGCTGCTTAGCTCTCTGTCTGATGGTTTTTATCATTGACTTTCTGAGAATTTTTCTGTAAATTAATTCATTGATTTTGAGAAAGATATCTAGTCACTCATAGAACATTAATGCACTACCCACTAGTTCTTGTACAGTCAATAATTAAGATCATCCTCATCCCAATATTTGGCAGAAATATCTTAGCTTAAACAGTGTATAGTCTGCTAAAGAAAATTTGGAATAAAGAGTCAGGAAGCACTGGAATCATTTAAATGTTTACACTTTATTTTGAATTCTCCCTGACAAGGGAATAGCAAGAAATTAAAATGTATATGGTTTTATGGTTTGTGGATCACAAGCACCTTCACACTCGTTTTTTGTTGTTGTTGTTGTTGTTGTTGTTGTTGTTGTTGTTCTGAATTAGTATTTTCTGCACTCTGCCTACATACTATTTATGGACCAGGGAGAAATCAGTAAAGGTGTGTTTTTGTTGTCAAAGCATCTTTAAGGGCCCACTCACTTCTATCTTTTCATTCCATATCAGAGGTTGGCTGATAGGAAATATGTTTGCAGATACTAGCTTTCTGTAGTAAATAAGTTACCCTACTATCTTGATTTCTATTGGCAATTAAAATGTATTAATTGAAGTAATTTATATCATATGACATTTCAAGTTTATAGGGCAGAAATGACATTCCTCAATGTGGAAAAATTTATTATGACCTTTGATCATATGGGAAAGATTTTCTTCCTCAATTATTCTAATAGCATAGAAAATTACCATATATAAAATGGAGCAACTTTTCTACAAGATGAACATCAGTCATATATGGAACTATAAATCTAAACCAGGCTTGCTATGTTATAGTATGGATATATTTATTATACCTTATGCATTTAATAAATTCTTGTTCTTTTTCTTATAGTTGAGCAGTAGTTTCCCTGTTCTTATTGATTATTGTCCAGGAAGTCATAAGACATTTGCTAAAAGTGTTCATTACATTGAAAACTATGTTCTCAAAAAAATAAAAGAACATCAAGAATCACTGGATGTTACAAATCCTCAGGACTTCATTGATTATTACCTGATTAAGTGGAAGCAGGTAAAGTGTTGACATACATTCATTTATCTGATTTTTCAAGTATTTCTTCATTCACTGAATACTTACATATTTGTCAGAGACATGTAATGGCTCAGTCCAGTGGTATTTGAAAACAAACTTGAATATATATTGCATGTGTGAGTATACAAGTTGGATTCAGCAACACATAATAAGACTTGGATAATTAGAACACATTAAAATTTATCTTCACATAAAAAGCAATAGAACTGAGGAGAAAGACAACACAAAGGGCAGGAGAGATGGAAGCCAACTCTAATCATGTCATAGAGTGTAAGCTATTGTGTCTAATAAGCATTGTATTCTCTGTCTTTCACTTTATCTCCAAATTTTCCTATTATGTGATTTTCATTTATTATTTATTTAACACATTGTGTAAGCAAAGTATCATGTATAATTATTATTTTGTGTTTTAGGCATTTTATCAAAGAAAAGAGGATTTAGTGTACATATAAAAATATAATATTATTTTTGTATTTATATTTTAGATTATTCTTAATGGGGATTTTTATTATTCAACATGTCATTGACATATTGTCTAATTTTTTTAATTACTGAATATCTCTAAAATTTGTTTTATGGCAGGTAATTGATAAGGATCTTTTTTTTTCCTTTTAAAAAAAGAATTTTCAGGCTAGGGCAAGTTCCATTCTCCAACCTACAGGAATATTCTTGAGTAAAAGATCTCAGAATGTACTGACTGATAGTCACCTGACCCTCTGGAATGTCCCAGGTAGAGTTCAAATGTGTGCCATGCTTGCTAGCCAATAGATTTAAAGGTCAATGTGCTTAGCCAATAAAATTGAACTGTAACCTTGCTGAGTTAAATTGTGCCCCTAAAAAATATAAAAACTGTTTGTAATAGCCAATTGGAGTCGCCTTCTAGTCACTTGCCTGAGGGACTAACTGAAGGTCAAACCTAACATGCTGAAAAATAAACCTTTTGCTTTTGCATAGAAAAAAATAATTTTCTTTATTCTTAGGAATTTCATACATATATACATTGACATAGTCATATTGATTGATTCTAGATATTTGTACTTTTATCCTTTTTAGAAATTCAACTTTACTGTAAGTCTGAAGCAATGCTGAGCCCATGAAAAATGTGGACAAAGGAATAAATAACAAATGCATGGTATACGCTTGTAACATCTAGCACAGTGTGTCCCCACTTTTCTAATTCTATTGATTTAAGTCTAGTAGGAATATACTAAAGAACAGATTTATTTAACTCCAGTCAAACAAGTCTGGATTTTAGTCTAGTCATATTATAACAGAGGATGCAAATAATTTGTGTCAAATGCCTTTGACATTTTTCTCACTAAATTTAGCATAAGGACCTTTGGTATTTTTTTGTTGTTTGTTTGTTTTCTCAGTGATATTACATTTTTATTAATACAACCATTTAATATTGTAGAGATTATTTATGATATGAAATGGCCCACATTTATTTCTTCCACCAGGTTCTTTATATATGCTCCATACCCTTACCAGTATTATCTATGTGTCTCTTTAGACCTTTTTTTTAAACAAATGAACAAAAAGCACATTTATATCTTTCTAAGTCTTAAAGGTAATGCAATGTACAAATTTAGGTGTAGAGTATCCATGAATTCAAGCAAAAAAAAATAAGAGTATAAGAAATGAAATTTAAATCTTGTATATTAATCTATGAAATGGTGTGTTAAATTCTTCTGGAACTGTGTTTTCAAGTTCTGTGTTGGTAGCCATAGAAAATCATATGATATTGTATAGTCATTGTCATCATAGGTGCTAGAAAACAATTTCTTAGGTAATTGTGTCAAACAACTCTTAGGAAAACCACAATCATCACTCAGAGTTGACACTTGAAAACTTATCAAGCATTGTGGCTGATTTGTTTGGTGCTGGGACAGAGACAACAAGCACAACACTGAGATATGCACTCTTGCTCCTGATGAAGTATCCAGAAGTCACAGATAAGGACACAGTTTGTGAAATACAGTATTCTTGTAGGATGCTGGGAAGACATTGTTAGTGTCTTGTGTGTTATTGTTAGAGAAGTCTCAGTCCTTAACCTTCTGAGCTACTTGCCACAGAGGATGAATGAGAGGAATGAAGGGACTGTGGATGTAGGAAAAGCAATCAAATGCTGATCAGTTTCTGGGTTCCTTTGTAAATAATCTGTGACAAGCACTGCCCGCCTTCTGTGGCTTGTTTTACCTGTACATTTAGCTCCCAAATTAGGTTTTTAGAGCAGGCAAATTCTTGCCCTTCTTTTTCCTGATAAATCTAATTCTGGTGTACAAAGGTGAAAACTTACTTCACTGAAGCATAAGCATGAGTCCTGGAATTTCTTGAACCTATCTGAGTTAAGGTCCAATCTGAGAAGGAGTGAAAGTAAGTCAATCTTTTAGAAAGTTATTTCCATGCAGGCAGGTGTTGTAGAAAGGAATGTTATCATTTCAAATTCCAGGTTCCTGCAATTTCTTTTGAACCTATTTTTCCAGTTGTATCAACAGCATTTTCTTTTACATATAACATTATTATAAAAATGTACTTTTATTTTTTCATATTTACAGTATTTATTATATTTATGAATATTTGTTTTCTTAACAGTTAAGAAACAATGTATTATTGTCCAAACAAAAGTTTTTCTATGACAGTCATGTGATTGGTTAACCTCAAATATTACATACACATACATGGTATATATTCACTTTTCTTTCATCATTATAACATCTGGAGATAGAAACAAAGAAAATAACTGAGTGGGGGCAGACTTTGTTCTTATATTATTGGCACCTGAATAAATACAGCACTTATTAGAACTATCTTAATTTATTCCAAAGAAGAGATGGTTCCTTCTTTCTTCTTCAGAGGTGAGTGTGCCTCCTGGAGACAGCATCTGAATGTACCAACCTAAAAGTTATGTTTAAATACACTCAATGTTTTAGCATATATTAAATTTACCTTTAACTTATGTATAATTTACATCATAATGACACTAGCATAAACAAGAATGACAATTGGTAATTAAAAAATAGGAGGAAAGGAAAATGGCAAATGACCAAGAGGGCTTTACAATAATACTGAAATACAACAGCGTAATGAGGCATGAGGAAAAATGCGGCAGGGAAGGTGACACTGTAATACTGATGTCAGATGAACATGTAAGCTATATTTCTATAATCAGAGTATGGATCTCAGTTGATAACAATAAGGAATCAGTCTAGGATTATAATAGAAATTTCTTTTTAGCAAGCCTCCCCTTCCTACCAACAATCCTGAAGTGACTGAGTTTTCACCATGGAAGAAGACAGAATTGCATTTTATTAATTGATTATTTTATTTATTTGCATTCCAAATATTGCCTTTCTTCCCAGTCTCCCCTCCGCAAATCCCCCATACTACCTCTCCTCTCATTTGCCTCGAAGTGGGTGGTCCCCTATATGCCTACTCATTCCTTCCTCACCCCTCTAGCATACTCCTATGCTGGGTCAACAAGCCTCCACAGGAACAAGGGCCTCCCTTCCAATAGATGCCAGATAAGGCAAATCTCTGCTATGTATGTAGCTGGAGCCATGTACCTGTCTATGTGTACTCTTTGGTTGGTTGTTTAGTCCCTGTGAACTCCAGGGGGTCCACTTGGTTGACATTGTTGCTCTTCCTATGGAGTCTTAATGCCCTTCAGTTCCCTTAGTCCTTTCCATAACTCTTCTATTCGGGCCCCTGGACTCAATCTGATGGTTGACTGTGACTATCTACATTTGTTTTAATCACATGCTGGTGAAATTCTCAGAAGACTGTCATACTAGGCTCCTGTCTGTGAACACTTCTTGGCACCAGGAATAGTGTCAGGGTTTTGTGCCTGCAGATGGGATGAATTCCAAGGAGGGGCAGTCTCTGGATTGCTTTTCCTTCATAAGATGTGAAGATCTCTCATGCTCATGGATCAGCAGGATTAACATAGTAAAAATGGCCATCGTACCAAGAGTAATCTACAGATTTAATGCAATCCCCATCAGATTCCAACTCAATTCTTCACAGAGATAGAAAGAACAATTATCAAATTCATCTGTAATAACAAAAACCCCATGACAGCAAAACCAATTCTCAACAATAAAAGAACTTCTGGAGGAATCATCATCCCTGACCTCGAGCTCTACTACAGAATTACTGTTAAAAAATGCGTGCAAGAAGCCCTGTATTCGAAGATATCCAGTGGTTGACAGAGAAAGAACAATCTATAGAGACAAAAGGGGAAGAGTGACTGTGTTCCAATCCTAGAACGGAGAGGATTATATCACCTTTCTCTAAATTGCTTATGAATTTCAGTCACAAGATATATCTCTTAGATAAATTATTAACTATTATAAAGATATCTACAAGTACTCATCTTAATAGACAGTTCTAAGTCCTCTGCAGAGTGAAGAGAATCAAACCACTAGCCCAAGACACTAGCCCATGGAGTTTCAGAACACTAGGACTGAGTGTAAGCATAACATCCATTAAGGAGACCCTTGAGTCACATGTAAATATTTGCCCTGAGACTACTGAGCAAAAATGTAGGCCTGGACTCCAGTGTTGTATCAACTTTTCCTTTATTCATGAAACACTTGATAATATTTTTTATCTACTTCTCAGAAGCAGAGTCAAGGAAATCATGGGATCCAGGAATCTGAACAGCCCACATAGTAGAATGAGATTATAGGACAGATTTCTACAAGATCTACAAAGCTCCAATTTCTGTATTTACCATGTGGCTGCTACATGCATAAACATAGATTGAGGAACAAATGAGAAGTAACATGTAGTCTTAAATACTTAGAAGCAATTGTAACTCATAAAATGAAATACTACAAACTAAATAGAAAAGACATTACCCAAAATGTCTAATACTAATAGAAGATAATCATAATTTTCATGATAGAGAAAAATATTAAGATACTGTCAATCTCTCAATGAAAATTGGAATAACTGAATTCTGAAATCCAGCAATTGCTCATAGGTAAAATGAAGTGTGTGTGAGTGTGTGTATGTGTGCATGTACATATATGTTTGTGTTATCTATTTGTAGATAAAATTTTGTATATGGGATGTAACTGTAACTTACATATTTCATTTTTAACAACAGAAGATAATAGTTTATATAAGTGGGTATATAGGAAACAATTATTTACAAATATAGTCATTACTGAGAAGCAACCATTAACTTTGAATATGGATTAGTTTGAATATCATATCACATCAAATTTCACACACACACACACACACACACACACACAAACATTTTTTTAAAAAGATATTGTATTTTAACAAAAATTTAATGTTTGATTTCTATTTGTTGTTTAGCAGACTATGATATGAAGGTTAAATTTGTTTTACTATTTGAAATATTAACTTAATCCTGCTTTATTTGCTATTATGATAAGTACATATGATATATTATAATAGCTATATGTAAGATAGTGGTATGAATCTATACCACATGTCTTAATGTGCTCCTGGATATAAAATGCATTTATATAACTATTGAGGAACTTTTTTGTGCACCATGCAGTCTTGTATTATGACAAACCTGTCACTTCTTTCCCTTTTCAATACTTCTCAAATGTGAACAACCAGCTAAAGTACAGGAAGAAATTGACCATGTGGTTGGCAAACATAAAAGCCCGTGCATGCAGGACAGGAGCCACATGCCCTATACAGATGCCATGATTCACGTGGTCCAGAGGTTCATTGACTTCCTCCCTACCAACCTGCCACATGCAGTGACCTGTGACATTAAGTTCAGGAATTACCTTATTCCCAAGGTAAGCTTTTCTTTTCTCTGCTGCACATCTGTGCTCTGTGCTCCAGCCTTCTGTGTTACTTTCTCTTTGACTCTTACATTCTTTCTGTCCACCCTTTCATGATGTGCCCTGAGGATGGAAGATATGATTGAACACCCCTTACTTCATTTTTTCCTTATTCTCTATCCATT
>JADRCD010238287.1:3617-77357 GCA_019843815.1 Montemys delectorum
GGGCCGGAGACCCAGGCGCGAACTCGGACTTTGTCTTTGGGGGGCCCCCGTGCTCGGCCCTTCTCGGTTTCCGGTGGGGTCCCAGAGGGAGCCTCCGTTCCTCGCCAGCCTTTTTTTTTTTTTTTTTTTTTTCCAACCATGTCCAAGATGCCGGCCAAGAAGAAGAGCTGCTTCCAGATCACCAGTGTCACCACGGCCCAGGTGGCCACCAGCATCACCGAGGACACGGAGAGCCTGGACGACCCGGACGAGTCGCGCACGGAGGACGTGTCCTCGGAGATCTTCGACGTTTCTCGGGCCACGGATTACGGCCCCGAGGAGGTGTGCGAGCGCAGCTCCTCGGAAGAGACGCTCAACAATGTCGGGGATGCGGAAACTCCCGGGACCGTGTCCCCGAACCTCATCCTAGATGGGCAGCTGGCAGCCGCCTCCGCCTCGGCGCCCGCCAACGGAGGCGGCGGCGGCGGCGTGTCGGCCCGGAGCGTGGCGGGGGCACTCGCCCAGACCCTGGCGGCGGCGGCGGCGGCGGCGGCCGCCACTTCGGTGTCCACTCCCGGGCCGAGTAGCGCCACTCCATCTCAGCCCCCTGCCACTTGTAGTTCCCGTTTCCGCGTGATCAAACTAGACCACGGGAGCGGAGAGCCGTACCGGCGCGGCCGATGGACGTGTATGGAATACTACGAGCGGGATTCAGACAGTAGCGTCCTCACTCGGTCCGGGGATTGCATTAGACACAGCAGCACTCTGGAGCAGACTGCGGAGCGGGACAGCGGCTTGGGCGCCACCGGAGGGTCGGTGGTGGTGGTGGTGGCCTCCATGCAGGGGGCGCACGGGCTGGACTCGGGACCTGACAGCTCCTTGACTGCTGTGTCACAGCTACCCCCGTCGGAGAAAATGAGCCAGCCCACTCTCGCCCAGCCGCAGAGTTTCAGCGTTGGGCAGCCGCAGCCTCCGCCGCCCGTAGGTGGGGCTGTGGCTCCAAGTTCGGCGTCGCTACCGCCGTTCCCGGGAGCGGCGACCGGGCCGCAGCCAGTGACGGCCGCCGTGCAGCCAACCCAGCTCCAGGGAGCCGTGGCCGGCGGCGCCCTCCCGGGGCCTGTGGGTCAGGGGCCGCCGCCGCCGCCCCCGAATGTCAACCTGGCGCAGCCCGTGGCCTTGGCGGCGCAGCCCGGCCCGGCGGTCGGCTCTTCGTTGTCGCAGCCGTTCGCCTACCCCCAGCCTCAGCTAGCACCCGGGCATCTGTTGCCGGTCCAGCCATCGGGCCAGAGTGAGTACCTGCCGCCGCCGCACGTGGCCCTGCAGCCGCCGAGCCCTGCGCAGCCCTTGTCTACCAGTGCTAGCGCGACCTCTGCTTCCGCGGCCAGCTTTCCTCTGGGCTCTGGCCAGGGCGTCTCCTCCTTGGGTGTCCAGATGATGGGCGCCTCTGCCCAGCCCAGTGAAGCTCTGGCCCCGGGTCCGGTTCCCGTAGGGCAGGCCGCCCCTTGTCAGCCGGCCGGAGTGGCCCCAGCTGCTCTAGGAGGCGTGGTGCAGCCAGGCTCCGGGCTTACTGGGGTTGGGCAGCCCCAGCCCGGGCAGCCTCCGCAGCAGATGGGTGGCAGTGGTCAGCTGCCAGCCGTGCCTGGGGGTCCTCACACCGTGGTGCCCGGAGTTCCAAACGTGCCTAGTGTGCCCACCACTTCTGTTACTATGCCAAATGTACCCGCGCCTCTGGGCCAGTCTCAGCCGCTGAGCAGCCATACGCCAGTCAGCCGAAGCAGCAGCGTCATCCAGCAAGTTGGTCCTCCCTTAGCGCAAGGCACACACAGTGCACCGACAAGTCTACCACAGGCTGACCTAAGCCAGTTTCAGACTCAGACCCAGCCTTTAGTCGGGCAAGTTGACGATACTAGAAGAAAATCTGAACCCCTACCTCAAGCACCACTTTCTCTCATTGCTGAAAATAAGCCTGTTGTGAAACCTCCAGTTGCAGATGCCCTGGCAAACCCTCTTCAGTTAACACCTATGAACAGTCTGGCCACCTCTGTATTCAGCATAGCTATTCCTGTTGATGGTGATGAAGACAGGTATGTAAATTTTTGTTTTGAATGTCTGGTAGAGTTACTCGGCCCAAATATCTTAGGATGCAGTTTTGGGAGTTTGTTTCCACTTAAGGTCTTTATTTTTAAAACTTTGGTAAAAATCAACTCAAAAGTTTTGAAGTATGGAGACAAAAGTCACGGGATTATTGTTGTTGTTTTGTTTTTGTTTTCTTTTTAAGCAATTAAATGGATAGTGAATCAACGTGGTTGATGTAGTTCAGCTTAGCAGTTTAAAGATGAGAGCTGGTATTGCCCCCACCCTTCAGTAAGAGGGTCCCTTTCTAAGATAGTAATTACTTTTGAGTGTTTATCGTAGTTTTGCCTGAGTTAATTTTGACCTCTTAAGACTGAAAACCAGAAAGCCTTTTCCTGGGGACAGGGAAGTGATGTAATAGAATCAGTCTCCATCAGTGAATTGGGAAGACTGGAGAGAATGATAAAATGTGAAGTCTAGCTTTGTCTATCCCTAAGTCAGTCTTTTAATACAAGGGGATCATGAGAATCCCCAGTAACTTCTCAAAGATACTATTTTTGTTTAAGCAAAATAGGAAAAAAGCAAAGAAAAAGTACTGGGAAAACGAGTGTAGGGAAGGGAGGTGTGAAATGCTTACAGTAGTAAAAACTAGTTTTGAAATGTCTGTGGCCAGCTCCCTCTACCTAGAGTGTAAATAGTTTAGGTAAAAATTAGTGTATTGCTACACTATTCAATAGCAGTGGTCTTTGATTGTGGCCTACTTAGGAATTGGGAGGGGGGGTTGTTTGTTTTTTTAGGAGCTGTCACATAGACCTTTGACATTACATAATTCCAACCTTGTTAAACACTTAATTACAGTATTAACACTACATTAAAAATTATAGGGAGAGTTGGGTATCTTCTTACATTGTAAGTTTTGGGGAGAGGTTGATTTTAGGAGTTAAAAGGATCAAAATTTGGTATATAGAATCATTAGTTATGAAGACTACCATGAAATGATAAAGCTTCTCTTCTATATTTTAAGTCTCTCACAGCCTTAACTTTTGACTTCCAGTTATCCTTGTTTTATTCTGCTAGTTTAAAAATGCTTACTGGAATTCATTCATCACTGTTGTGATTCAGAATTCATGATTTTTGTAGTCAAGTTGTGGGAAATTATTGCACTTGAGAACTAAATTTTCATAAGTGTGTCAGTTAACTAGCTAGGCACAGAAACATTTAATATAGGTGGGATTACAAAGTTTAAAAAAAAAAAAGAAAACTGACTTCATAAGCAACTCAAAACAACAACAACAAAAACCCCCCTCTATTCTCTAGTTGCTTCTATTTTCAAGGGTAGGGCCACATATGACAAGCAGGTGGAGTTTACCTTTCACCTTTGACGGTGGTCAATAGTACCTTTTCTAGCTAGCAGCAACCTATATTTTCTAAGTTAGTAAATTATCTTTTACTTGCCCTCTCTGATCTATACACTGTCCTATCTGTATCTCTTCAATTAATGACTTTTTCCCAATCTTCTCTTTTACATGTAAAACCTATGGATGAAAAGTACATCTTTTCCTCTTCACGCACTTTACAGTTTACAGCATCTACAGTTAGAGTCTTCAGAACTTAAAAGGATAATAATATATTATTGAAACAGAAATCTGTTGACAAATGGAAACTCTTAAATGTATTCCTGTTGAGTATTTCTACAGATACGTGTATCTTTTCCTTACTGTAGGAAAAGTTAGTAATCTCAGAAATCTTATTTCCAAGTATGAATGTTTTGACTATAGATAGTACTATGTACTTACATTGTTGTTGCATCAGTTGATCCTTTTCAAGGGTTTGATTGTATGTAGTCCCATTTTAAACGTGCCACTTTACCCCAGTCTTAAATTCTGCACTGCATATTATTGGCTTTTCTGTTGTTTTTTAACAGGATAGTTTCCAAGATGTAATCTTACACACTTGATGTTTTGTCACTAGACCAACACACCTGGTGAAGGAATGAATCCATTAATTAGAAATAGGGTTTTGTTTTGTTTGTTTTTTTGTTTGTTTGTTTGGAAAGTGTATAGAAGAGGGCATTCTAAAGTTTACACATGGGGATAACAATTTTCCAGGCACATGTTTAAATTACGCAGATGAATAACTTAAGAAACAATACTAAATAGAAACATTACTTTTAATATAATTTGAGGCTACTTAAAATCTGCAGTATTATACATTTATAGTACTTCAAGTACAATATAAATTAGAGAGTTCTTGAGGAATTAATATCTTAAACTTCCTGAATGGGTTAACACATTTAGATCCTAAGGAAATACTTATAAATGTTCATTTTTTGTTAAAATTCCAAATTTAGTCAACAGGTTTTATAGTTCTTTTGTTTTTAAACAAAAGGAAAAAAGATTGGACCTTAACAAAAGGTGGGTTTTAGGTTCCTTCATGGAAATCTTATCATGGTTTGATTCCATATAAAGGCCTATATTGAGTCTAATCTGAGATTATTAAACAGCTACTGATGCAGAGTCCTTGTCATTGTCTGTTGACCCTATATTATTAAGTAATCAAGTTGTGAGTTTTTTCCAGCCATTTTGATTAGAAAAATTTATGGCTACACACTAAGACTTCTCACATTAATTTGTATAAATTGGTGGTTATAATGATTGATACAGAACTATGTAGCCACTTTTAAAGTGAACATTACAAACTTTGCTTAAACTGCCTGTACATTTTTAACAGACTCCTTTACTGTAAATGAGAGGAGATGTAAACTATCACTGGCCCTAAATGGAGCACAGTTCAGATTGTTTTCCATAAATAACTGACCAGTGTGAACTCAGAAGGTAGCATTCCAGGAACTCATGAATGGCTATAATTGTGAACTGTCAACTGTCTAACTGACAGTTGAGAAAACCTGATTATTGTAAGGATCTTTTAGTGGCAAGTTACTTAGTCTTGTTAATTTGCTAGTGTCTAGTAATGTTAACTGGCATGTGTTAAACATATTTGTCCATATATATTTAATGGATTTCACATACATTTAATGGACTTCTCTCTTTTTTAACTTGAAATTTAAGTGAGGATTTATTTAAATATATACCAGGAACAACACTGTCCTCCTGTCTTGGTGTAAAATGTATTGACCCCCATTAAGAGCTGTTACACAAAGGTCTCTTTGATCTTCCTGCATATAAATTTAAAAATATGAACGCTCCTTATTTGACTCTGTCTCTTTGGACCTTAACTTTTTTTTTTTTAAATATACTGCATCATGGAGGTAATTTTGCTTTTTTCCAGCTTTATAATTAAAGAGTAAATCATCAGCAAGATACTGTCTTATGCCAAACTAAGACTTTGGGAATATATTCCTACCCAGGAGTTGGTTGGTAGTCAAAGTATAATAAAATCAGATGTATACATAACATGTTTAGTATAAAAACTGATAATGGTACAGTCATTAGAAATATCTAATTGCTAAAATATACATTAGTTGTAAACATAGATGTAAATAAAATATATCTGAATTTACAGATTATCCAAAGAAGCTGAAATTCCTACAGCTCTGTCAGTAGGATCTTGGTGCTTTATAGTCACAGGAACATATCTTATTTAAATTGAGAAATAGTTACTATGGGCCAAATGTTTATTATTTTAAACAAAATACATGCTTATGTATATATGGATAAAACACATTCCAAGTAACTATTTTAGTACGGGTTTTTTCAGGTAGGTGAGTGAAGGGTATGGAATCAAATATACTAAATCCCCCTTGTGAGAAGTCATTTTCCATAGTATTAGAAACAGTTTATTCTTTAAGGCTCTGACAGCATTCATTTGGAATTGGTATGACACTTGGGATTATGCATTTGGTATGTGATACTTTGGAGTGGAATTTATCTTTTTTTTTTCACAAGGAGAGATTAGATGCAGATGACCTCTGATGATCCATTAAACAAATGCTCTCATCCTCTGTTTTCTTAATAGAGGAAATGGATGTGAGGAAAGTTAAAAAAAGAGGTTTTAATTTTCATTTCCCTGAACTTAGGGGTAGGAAAGTATTATATTGAGTGATGGCAAATAACTAAGATGAAAGAAAATATAATAGAGTAACATCCAATTTGATCTTAAAAGACGTGAACTTGTCATCATGAGGATGGACTAATAGTCTGGTTTTTATAAATTTTTAATTTTGGATAATTGTTTTAGACCATTTAGATACTATTTACTAATTACTCTTTAATATAAGGAGAAGGGGCTTTATAAAAGCGAGTCTGTCTTGTTAAATGTAGCCTAAATGTTGACCCCTTGATGCTTATGCAAAAGAATACCATTTTGTTTGTTTGTTTGTTTGTTTGTTTGTTTTTCCGAGACAGGGTTTCTCTGTGTGGCCCTGGCTGTCCTGGAACTCACTCTGTAGACCAGGCTGGCCTCGAACTCAGAAATCCACCTGCCTCTGCCTCCCAAATGCTGGGATTATAGGCGTGTGCCATCACTGCCCCACAGATTTTTTTTAAAAAAATAAGAAATTTTAATTATTAGTATTGTTTGTGGGGTGTTAAATACACCAAAACTCATGTACTGGAAAAACCTTTAAGCTTGTAGTTTATTTTTTTTAATATTCAACTAGTTTAAAATTATTACTTTAGATAGCACAATACTGATGGGGTACATCTACAAAGAATGTACATACATAAATCATTTATCTTTCCCATAGCAAATCAAAGACATACTAATTATTCAATATTTGTATGTTTTTAGTCTAGCATTACTTTAAAAAAAAATAGTTGCCTTTTTGGGAGGCAGAAGCAGACTGTATGCAATTTCAAGGCCAGCCTGGTTTACATAGTGAGTTCCAGGCTAGCCAGGGCTATGTCATGAGACACCATCTCAAAAATCAGCCTCCCATAAAGATTTACCAGCCTGCCTTATCATACTGTAGCATTAATAGAATACACTTTAATGTGTATAGCTCAAACTTGAATGATAATATTGAAGATAACATAAATTGATTTCATGTGTGTTGCTCTGAATTTTTCAAATTAAAATTAGCTTCATTTTATTTTAAGTGTATGAATGTTTTGACTGCATGTATGGATAGGTACCACATGTGTGTTTGCCGATACCAGTGGAGACCAGAAGATATTGAGTCCCCTGGATCTAGAGTAACAGATGGTATGAGCTGCCATGTGAATGCTGGGAGTCAAACCCATTCCTCTGTAAGAGCAGCATTTGCTCTAAACGACTGAGCCATTTCTCCAGTCCCCTCCCCTTTCCAATTCAATTTCAAATTTCAAGTTCAAAACTCCAAATCAGGCTGTTTGTGTGTGTGTGTGTGTGTGTGTGTGTGTATGTGTGTATGCATGAGCGCATACACATAACATATTGGTAAAGTGAAAATTTTGCAGATAATTAAGTTACTAATTTTAGGATATTTACTATTTGTTAGGCTAGGCAAGGCAAGCAAGTGAAATCTGATTGTTTAAATTAGCTTAGTCTCTTTATCCATAAGTATTCACTAAAATTTGGAGTTTTACTCTATAGAAGATAAGCTTTTTCTGGCAAATATATCAAATTATAAAGAATGTTGGAATATTTTAAATCTATTTTGAATGTTTTAGGCTGTTACTTTTTATTAAAAGCCTATATATAACAGGTAAAAAGTTTAATATGAAAGGATTTTAAAAGCAAATTTTAAGGCCCATTAGTTTCTAAAAGAGTTATAGTTTTACCATTTGAGAGATTATGTGTATTACGCCAAACAGATCTTTATAGTTCACCTCTGCCATGGAAACAGGCAAAAATGAAAGGGTATTCTTTTGATTAAATACAATCAATGTTTGTGTATTAACATATGAATGACCATGACTCCAGACAGATTGAATTAAAATCTGTTGCTGTATATTTGGGATCTTGGACAAGCCCATCACATAGCCCTGTGTAATTTCAGCTTCTCTATGTGAAAAATGAGGATACTTGCCTTGGAGATCTCAGTCTTAATTCTGGGATTCTTTAATACAGTTCCTCATGTTATGGTGACATCCAACCATGAAATTATTTTCTTTGCTACTTAATAATTGTAATTTTGCTACTGTTACAAATGTTAATATAAATATCTGATATGTAGGATATCTGATAATGCAACCCAGTGAAAGGGTCATTTGGCACCCCACAGGTTGAGAATTGCTAGCCTAACATTAAATTTTATGTGAGTAATCTATAAGAAATTGGAATAAATATTCCCATCTCCACTATAGATTATCCCTTGAAATAGTATAAAATTTTCAAAGAATCTTCAGTTTTGAAATACAAGTATATGATTGATATGGAAAGATGTTTTACCTGCATGTGTATGTGCCTGTTGATGCCCATGGAAAAGGAGAATACTGCTCTAGTCATGATGTAGTAAGAGTTACAGCAAATTGTGTTCTAATCTGGATTCTTCAACTACTTTGCTGATTTAATTGATCAAGTCATTTAATTCTCTTCAGCTTTTATTCCCCTCCATTTATAAAGTTAGAATTTGGGTCTTAGTCATAATTTAAAGTTCTATCTAGTATGTTGAGCCCATAAAGGATGAGATTGGGAAGAATCTTTTTTTGCTATTACTATTGTATAATTGATAACCTTTTGTCAAAATCCTCCACCACTTTTTTTTGCTATTACCTTTGTATGGTTGGTTGGTTGGTTGAAAGAAAATGGAGCTTCTTTACCCAAATACTTCAGAAGTAAATTAAATGCAAAATAAATAGCTAAAGGAACAATATACCAATCATTCAGTTTTTGTTGGATTCTCCAAGTTGTAAACATGAGGGTACAGAAATGAGATTCTGTTTCTTCTAAGGTGGCATCCTATATGATTAGATTATCTATGTGTTAGGTGTTGGTACATGTAGTGTTTGTAAATGGTACATGCTAGTGGGGAACAGTTTAAGAAATGTGATTTCTTAATATAGACTGACGTCTGTTTAGACTTTGTCTTCGAGTATGTGTGTATGTATGTACATTTGTAGTTCAGAACTTAAAATATCTAAACCAGGATAAATTGAAAACTTCTTACCTCTGTTCTACAGCCATCCAGTTTTTCTGTCTTCAGAATCAACCCAATATTTGTACATTCTCGGAGGTTTAACTCTTGAACTGAGTTTTAATTCAAAAGGCCATTCACATTAGATCACTGATAAGAGGTGATTTGCTAAGCTCAGAGAAGTAGCAGCTTGTGAAACGAAATTGAAGAGTGAGACTGTCATACTTGATTAATTGAAAGGAAGAAGAGTGAAGGGTGTAATACCATAGTAAATTTAGATTCTTACTTTCCAGTTGCTATTTAAAAGTATTTTTTGAAACTTATTGCTCAATTAGTGTTTCTCTTACAGCTTACTTCAGTATTTATTTCAGTGATTATTGTATTATATGTTAAAATGTGATAAACTTATGGGGGTGTGGGGGTGGGGGCATTGCACTGAAGCCCAAAAGTCAGAGCTGTTATTTGGCAAATATACTAAATAGCTTTTATGCACCTGACTCTAAATTTAAAATTATTCTTTTTTGCTTCAACGTTACCTTGATGATGATGAAACACTAGATGCATGTTAAGATTCTATACCAAAAGTTGCATTTTGTACAACATAAAATTTAACTTAATTGTGTCAAGCCCTATATAAACATAATCTCATTTGGACTCTTCAATAACCTGTAAACAAGTGTTTTATTCTCTTTTATGGATTAAGGAAACAAGCACTTAGGTATGACACTCAGAAGCCAGTGTTCCTTTGCTTTATTACTTAGCAAACAATGAATGGGAAGAAAGCAAAATTATAGTAACAACTAATAAATGGTTATGTTTTGACCTGCTTAATCCACATATTAGATTGGAATGACCCTTATTGATTTTTTTAATTTTGTTTGGTTTCTACATAATCTTTTTTTGTTGTTCTTTTTGTTTTTGTTTTTGTTTTTTCGAGACAGGGTTTCTCTGTGTAGCCTTGGCTGTCCTGGAACTCACTCTGTAGACCAGGCTGGCCTCAAACTCAGAAATCCACCTGCCTCTGCCTCCCAAGTGCTGGGATTAAAGGCGTGTGCCACCACCGCCCGACTCTACTTAATCTTGAATGTTGAGTTTTGACATACTTTAAGCTTCACCAACTTTATGATATACTGTTTTCACTTTCTGATACACTGTTTTCATGAACTGGGAAATTAAAATGACAAACTAGTGTATGAAGCCAGGAACTAGAGAAAGAAAAAGCCATTGTAAATAACAGTGGGCACAAACAATTACTTTGAAATGACATAAAAATTGAGGGGCCTAAGGGCCTAAGGAAAACTCTATTAATAAGATTATTTAAGTGCTAAATGAAACTTAATAGCACAAAGATGTAACTGAAGTGACATTAAACATTTGTGCATTTTTGATTATTCTCTTCTGCAAGAAATTACATTTGAAACCAGTATTCTAACTTACTTGAAGTGAATATAAACTACTACTTTTTAGGGGCAGTAAAGCAATTCTTAGAAGAATGAGATGTAGTTTATATTGAATTTGTTGTAGTCTTTAAATTAAAATGCTGTTTTGTTTGTAAACATTTTTCAAAACCATGGATAAAAAAAATCTATCCTTTCCTCCCCTTATTGTACTTTATTTCGTAGAACCATTTCACACCCTAATGTTTACTGTTAAGTGTAGATACTTTTTTAATTTTATATTTGATTTATAAGAAACATTACATTGAAAAATGGCGGCATTTTATGACATAAGTCATGTGACTTCACCAATTTGTTTAGGGGGTGAATTTGCTTCCAATTAAATGTAGGTATTTCCGAAGTCAAAATGTCTAAAGTTTTTTTTTTCTCCTCTTCTTCTTTTTCTTCTTTTTTTTTTTTTTTTGAGACAAGGTTTCTCTGTGTAGCCCTGGCTGTCCTGGAACTCACTCTGTAAACCAGGCTGGCCTCAAACTCAGAAATCCGCCTGCATCTGCCTCCCAAGTTAAATCTTTTTGTTTATTTGTTTTTCTTTTTTTGTTTTTTGTTTTTGTTTTGTTTTTTCTTGGTTTTTCAAGACAGGGTTTCTCTGTATAGCCCTGGCTGTCCTGTTTTTTTCTTTAATGTCATCTCTCTGAGTAGATTTAATTTCAAATACTCTTTATATAAAGAAGCTTTAATTCCACACTGGGCACTAACTTCAAAGTTATCTCCCTCTCCCTTGCCATCTTCTTAGAGTTACTTCATTAAAGTTGAAGTTTCTAAACAAAATATAAGGAATGGCAAACCCATTTTCATAAGGTCCTAGGCAGACCTGATTTAGTTGGTGGTAGGAGGAACCAAATTAGGTTTTCAGATCATTTACTTTCTATCAATGCAGTGGGAAAAACTCGCTTAACAAAAGTTAGAAAATTTGGAATCCTCTTAAATTTTGTTGTTGGCAGATCTAATCTGTGCTTCTGAATAAAGGCTTCAAAGAATAGAAAGGAAAATAGAGTAGGGAAAGCAATAAGAAGTACATTGTTTAAGAGTCCTAATTAATCCAACAACTACTTTGGTTATTCTCTGTTAGCCAGTGTCAGTGTGCCTTTTCTGGTTTATCAAAAGGGGCACCTGTTGGTTAAGGTCTAAACTGTTTTCTAAAAAGTGCTTGTGTATACAGCATACAGTTTGACAGAATTCTGGTTTTGAAGTCATGATTCTGTTTTTAGTTTGATGATTACCGATATTTGATTGCTAATGCAGACAACTTTGTAAATAGTTTTAAGGTTTTTTTTTGTTTTGTTTTAAATTTTCATTTATGTGTATATGAATGTGTGTGTGAATGTGTACTATGTGCCTGCCAGTGCCCATGTAGGCCACAAGAGGGTGTTAGATTTCCTGGAGCTGGAGTTAACAGTGAATTGTTGTGACCCAACTGACGTCTGTGATAGGAACTGAGGGCCAGATTGATTGCCACCTAATCTAATATTTGGGAAGTTACTTTTGTGTGATCCATTTCTGATCAGTGAGATAGAAACAGTAAATCTTAGCCCTGTTGGGTAGGGTTGTTGTGGAAATTGAGTCAATAAGTGTAAAGTAGTGTGAATAACATCTGGTATATATGGCAAGCATGTTCTTACCTAAAGCATGGATCAAAGATTTGTGTTTTTCTTTTCCCTTGTGGACTCAGTGAGTGAGTTGGTGGGTGATTGATTGGGCATAAGATTCCATGGAGTTGGAGTCCCATGTAGTTATGAGAGGATCCTGGTAGTTAAACTTGGGCCCTCAGCAACAACACTTAATGTACTCTCAACCAGTTGCCATCTTTAGCCCCAAGTCAGGGGTTTTTAGTGGTGTAACAGATACTTGTTAACTTTTGTAGATGGTGAAGAAGACATTAGAATTATGCTTAATGACTGAAAACTGTTAGGAACCAGGTTTTTCTGTTTAGCTCCTTGAAAAACTATTCCTAACATACAGCATCAGTTGTACATACTGGAGTTTGCCTACATTAGCTCATGAGTTACTTATAGTTCTGTTATGTTGGCTCTAAGGATAGTAGAAATAAGTGATATATATAGTTGATAGGTTTTTAACCCTTTAAAGAGGCAGTGAACTAATGCTAGAAATTAGAACACTCTCCTACAATTGTCCCCCATACACATACTAACCCAGAGAAACTGCATACAAACTTAAAGTGGAAATGTATCATGAACAATCCAGGAAGGATTTTACATTATCGCTAACTGTTCTTTCTTTCAACAAATCCTAGGAAGCTATAGCTTAGTGTTGTACCTGTATACTCTACTGGAGAACAACTTAACAGCTAAAACCATAGACGATTGTTATGGTCACATCAATATATATATGGACACAATTGAATATTAGTATTTAACTTTATCTGCTATTCTTTCTTTTAGAACTTTGATCTTGAATTACTGTGAGTTCTGCTTTGTGTGTGTGTGTGTGTGTGTGTGTGTGTGTGTGTATGTGTCCAAAGTACTGTTTTAAACAATATCATTTTCTTTTTCCTTTTTCAAGTTTAAGTGGTTACACTGTGTTGGAATCTAAAATCTTCCATTTTTTGTAATTCTGATTATACTGTACGTTCTCAACTTCATTTCCATTTGATTCTTGGATCTCACAGGAATCCTTCAACTGCTTTCTACCAAGCGTTCCATTTGAACACGTTTCAGGAATCAAAGAGCCTCTGGGATAGGTATGAATACTTGATATGGAATGCATACATGCAAAAGTGTATGCATGAATTGCTTTGCATAAAACTGATCTTTGCTATTTTAAAAGGGGGGTGGATTATATGGTATCTAGCATGGGACAAAGCAGCAAAATAAACCAAAAGACTTTTCTATAAAATGTAAATGTTTTTTTATTTTACTGCATTCTGTCCCTATTATATCTTTCTTTTTTAAAGATTTACATCTTTGTCTTGAAATAGTCACTTAATATATTTTAATACAAAACATTTTTTTCTGTTAAATTGGTCTTAATTTTGTATTTTATAGGATTTATCACACACACACACACACACACACACACACACACACAATACTACTTCAAACTAAAAAACTGAAGGAGGGACAAGACCTGGATAATAAAATTGCCATTAATTTTGACAAGAAATTGTCATGAAGTTTGCTTATTAGAATTTCATAGATCTGTACAACATGTAAGCCCTCAAAACAGGTTTTTTGTTTTTTCCCACAGATACTGTTTAGGTCTTACTTTTCACTTAAAAGAAAACTTGATTTCACTTTTGGCAAAAGATACTTTGGTTTATCTTTCTGCTTAATATACATTTTTAAATAGTTTATGCTTTGTTCAGTTATTTGGCTGAATATTTATTAGCAATCCATCATACAGCGTTTAATTAATAGGAATTGAGCACAGTGGTTTTTGTTTTGTTTTGTTTTGTTTTTTGTTTTAAATTCCCACAAAGCTTGTTAGATTCTTTTAACTCTGCCTGGCAACTCATTTGTGTCTTCTGGCATATTTTTGGATAACACTCATAGACTCAGCTCTCTCTTTCTTAGAAAAGAGAGTTGCTAAGTGCATGTACATGTCATATTAAGACATGGTCTGCATTGGCTTAATGGGAAATGGTAAGCCTTTTAATTTTTAAGCTTGATTTATTTGTGTATATAACTCTAAATCTATTTTCTAAACAAAGTATCTTGTAGATGGTTTGTTCCTTACTTAACCAAAAATCATTTTAAATAATTTTGAAGAGAAAGTTTTAAAATTTGTAGTACTATGTTTATGTATAATCAGGTTTTTATTAGTTTTGTTCTAATAGTATAAAGTATTATAAATAAATACATAAGTAGATTATAGTATGAAATTCTTGAAGTTTTAGTCACTCAAATAGTACTTGAAGTGACCCTTGTCCTTTTCCTGAATACAAAGGAAATATAGTACACTGTTTGAATATAATAAAGGTAGCTTGAAATGCAGTTTAATTATTTATAATGCGTGTATCTCATAAGCTGTCATGTCAGTATGAATGCTGTATTATTTTTGAGAGGTCTGATCTTTATTTTCAGTAATTTGGATGTAATATCAAAATGATCTTTTAGGTTTCATTATAAGACAACCGTAGAAGTTACTTGCTCATAATTTGTTGTTACAATGAAATACTTATTCTCTTTAATAGATACCAAATCCTTTTAACATACCAGAAATGAGGCAAGTTGCTGTATCTGTATCATTTCTTACTGGTTAAAAATTATTTCTGAGCTGGGGAAAAGGCAGTGGACCTGAATCTAGATCCCTATCACCAATATAAAAAGAAAGAAAGAAAGAAAGAAAGAAAGATAGATAGATAGATAGATAGATGTAGCAAGCCAGACACTAGAATTGTGTAAATAGAACACTCCCAGGATCTTACTGGCCTGCTGGTCTACCCAATATAGCCAATTGGTAAGATGCAGATTCAGTGAGAGGCCTTGCCTTGAAATGTAAGATGGGATAGAGTGGGATAGAGTAAGACACCTGATGTTGACCTCTGGTCTGAATGAACACACACACACACACACACACACACACACACACTCACTCACTCACTCACTCTCTCTAATACCTCAAATACGTATTTTCTCTTTTTTGGAGCCTGTTATCTAGAACTAAAGAAGTTTAGTGGATATTTGTACTGTTGCCAGTATAATCAGAGCTTAATATTGTCGATAGTCTTCTCTGTAAACTGGACTGATTGGTACCAAGGTAACAGTAACAGTGGAAACTGGAGAAAGAGAAAATAAATGTGGGCTGGAGGTATGGCTCAGTAGTAGAATAATTATACACATCCATGCACACATATACACACAAGACAAAGTGGAAAATGACTAGCTTTATTAGTTCTAAACAAAAATAGAGAACAGTTTATACAATTTTATTTGGCACATCCCGGGACACTGAGAAACCATCGTGGTTCTATTTATTCATAACAGATGGGTTAAAGATTTCTGTAATACTAGGCTTAAAAATGGTAATTATAACTTTCGGCTTTGTTTTGGATCTCACCAAAAAGCCTAATTTTGGACTACTGTAAATTATGGAGTTTGTATTTTTTTTCTTTTTTTTTTCTTTTCCTTCCTTCCTTCCTTCCTTCCTTCCTTCCTTTCTTTCTTTCTTTCTTTCGTTTTCTTTCTCTTTTTCTTTTTTTTACAATCTGCCAGATAAATGTTTTACAAAGGTAAATAGATTCAGTTGTTAAATGGAACCATTTGAAGATTTAGGACAGTGGTTCTCAACCTTTCCAATGCTGTGACCTTTTAATACAGTTCCTCCTGTTGTGGGAGACCCCAACTATAAAACTATTTTGTTGCTAACTCATAACTAATTTTACTACTGTTACGAATCATAACAGTAAACACTTGACATGCAGGATATCTGATATGTGACCACTTCCCCCCGAAAAGGGATCACATCTACAGATTGAGAAACACTGATTTAAGAGGCCATAAGTCCTTTATATGATCTGTCTATGTTATTTACATATTTTGAAGCATAGATTTTCATATCAGTGTTGCCTGATACCATTATTTCAGGCTTCTGTTTCTGAAATCTTGGAATGATATTTAGTAGAGGTAACCGTTTTAAGATTTATTTTTATTGGGGAGAGGTATGCTACTTGTGTGTAGGTACTTGTGGAGGCCAGAAAAGGACATCTCAAATTTGGATCTGGAGTAAAGGTGGTTATGAGCTATTATGAATGCTAGTAACCAAACTTGGGTCCTCTGGAAGAGCTCTTAACCATTCAGCCATCTCTCTGGTCCTGTGGGTAGCTTTTAAAACCAACGTTTAAGGTCCATATTTGCACCCAATTTTAAGGACTGAAACCTTTTTTTTCCTGGCAGGATACTTTCAGTTTATCAAGTTTTTACAGTCAAAATAGGAATAACTAATATGCTATTACATATTAGTTCTCCTTTGTTTCTTCCTGTATTTAAGTTAGAATTAGCAATTTGAGAGACTTTTAAAATAGTCAGATTGCCTTTGTCTATATCCAGATTGTCTTTTCTAAGATATCTAGTGTTTTCCTTGCTTATGTACTGAAATCGAAGCCTTCCTTTTCATCATTTCATAGGTACCATTATAGTTTGTGTTCCTCACTTGTCAGTTTTGCAGAGTCATCAGGGCCGGCTGGTTGGTGAAAGTATCTACAGATATCTTCATACGTGACATTTGTATAGTGATATGATAGCCCCAAAATAATCCAACCCTTTTTTTTTTTTAAAGATTTATTTATTATTATATCTAAGTACACTGTAGCTGTCTTCAGACATCCCAGAAGAGGGATGTCAGATCTCATTACAGGTGGTTGTGAGCCACCATGTGGTTGCTGGGATTTGAACTCATGACCTTTGGAAGAGCAGTCAGTGCTCTTAACCACTGAGCCTTCTCTCCAGCCCCAGTCCAACCCTTTCTTAAGCTCTGTTCATAAAAGTGTAGCATATATAATTAGCTTTCTAGGTAGGAGGTTATAGCCTTTTGAAGTCAATTTTCTGTGATATCCTCACATACTAGTGTTTTAGTGATGCTAAATTTTGATTACCTTATAAAAGTTGTGCTCATCCTTAGATTTCTTTAATCTACCTCTTTTTGTTTTGTTTTCAGAATTAATTTAGAAACCTGTCTCAATAATCATTGGGAATCAAACATTATTAAGAGGTTTTATCTGTGAAAGTTTAGCATAAGGATTATAGCAGACAGTTTTACCATCTCTTAAAGGCATGTCAGGAAGATAAAGGAGAGCTACAGAAAAGAACATTTAGATTAAAGGGAGGAAATCAGACTGCTTATAAAAATTTGCCTTAGGAGTACTTGTACTTGGAGTGTTATGTCTTCAAGAAATTGGTAAAACTCTGGGAAAAGATAACCAGATACATAACCCACATAATTGAAAATGATGGCTCCTTTATAATATGCAAGCAGTTTCAACTTCACAAGGAGAGTTGGAGTCATTAGTCAAAGCTACTTCAGAAGGTAGCCTTCTTAGTTGAAAAGTAGATATAGTTTGGTATTACAGAGTGAAAAGGAGCATTCCAGTTAGGGAAATAGTACTGTGGATCATTGTGAAGATAGAGCTTACATATAATAAGTTAGTATAATAAGAATGGTTAGATTTGACTTCCATATATAAAAGTAACAGAGAAGAAGAGCTTGGTTGAACAGAGAAAAAATTGTCTGAAAGTAGGAATGAATCATGAACTCTACAGCTCATGGATTATAAGCACCAAAGGTCAAAAACCCAGTTGACTGAGGAAATGATTATATTATAGGCTGCATTAGCAAAACAAATAGTTAGAAAAGCATGCATCTATAGACGAGGCTTATGATTTTAGCTGTTGTTTGGACCCATTGACAGAGAATTAGAAATGGTCCAGGTATGCAACTGTGTAGAGAAATACGATACAGAAGATACTTTTTCTTCTGTATTTAAAGTCCAAACTTCAGAAGAGGCCAGGGTGCCAAGGAACCGAGTAGGGTAAGAGGAACAAGTAACACAAGTCAGATATGGGTCAAGCCAGAGCCATAAGCAGCACTGTCTAGCATTTAGAGATCAGAACAGATAGTATGAAAAAGGTGTTTTAGAAACGGGAACATTCTGGGAATGTTGCTTATTAACAAAGAAAAAAATGTTTGTGTCTGCTCTCAGGCAGATTGTCTGCTTGCTGGCGGTTTAAGCATAGTCTTAGCTTACTCTTTGCAGTGCTGTTTCATTGCTTCCTACATATTTCTTCTTTTAGCTTTTCTATAGTTCATTTAGGACACTTGATATAATGATGTCTCTTTTCTGCCCATCTATAGACCTTAGAATTGGCAATCAGAAATAGTTTAGCAACTTACCAGGCTAAATGGTTTGTTTCTTCCTTTACTACCTTTGTTGTTTAAATTACTCCACCTAGATCATTCATCCTACTTAGATATCGTGGTACTTAGGTTCAGGGTGAAATTTTAGATGAATTAAGAAGGTATTTTATATATATATGTATATATACACATACACACACATATATGTGTGTTTGTATATATGTGAGTGTGTGTGCGCGCATTTATTTCTCACCAATTTTTAAGAGAACCAGAGCTTTAAAAAGCAGAAAATTATAAATTAATTCAATAGCCTATTCTACAAAATCGAGAACTTTACAGGAAATATTTGTTTGGAGATGCCTTTTATTAGTTTAGCTCAGAATAAGAGAAAAGTTAAGTGCACCCTAAAATTACTAAAGTAGGACGAGCAGGGTGTCTTTTGTTATTTTGTTTTTGCGTTGTATTCATCAACTGTTTAAAGTTTAGGTTCATATTTCAATATATTTAAATTCATGTACAGTTTATAAAATAAGCCTTTTGAGAAGAAATACCAGATGAGATTGTACTTATTTTTAAGATTTAGAGCAGTGGGAGAGATTTAAACTATAGCTAGTGTTCTTTATGTGCCTGCACACACATGCTCATACTAAGAAATAATAAGTAAACCATTGAATATTTTGGGTTTGGTGATCAATAAAGAGAGCTTCTAAATAAATGCTGTGGATTACCAAAAATTAGCTTCTATGTTTGGACTTTTAGTTGGCTACTTCTAAAATATTTGTTTGATTTAGAAGAAATATATTTAATAGAAGAAAAGAATTACAGTGTTTATCCTTTGCTAAATATCCTTAAAAATATCTTTGTTATGACAGTTTATATCTTCAAATTTTGAAGATTCATTATAAATATGAAAAGATTTGGAGAATGCGACTGGTTTTGTATTTTTTTGCTTTTTTGGGTTTTGAGTTTTTTTTTTTTTTCTTAATGGCTTTTTAATTCTATAGTATTTGAGTGAGAAATAGTGGTATCCTCAATATGTTAAAGTATGTGTGCAGGCAGTCTGACTCACTGTGCATAGTCACTTATTTATACTCTTCAGGGTATATTGGATCAGGCATGGTGGCATGGACCTTTAATAACACCATTCAGGAGGCAAAGGCTGCTGGTTCTGAGTTTGTGGCCAGCAACTTCCAGGACTACCAGAGCTATGTAAATTTTCTCAAAGAAAATCAACAACTCAGAGTTAAATTTGTAGTTTTCCATTAAGAAAGTATGTAGATTTCCTTACATATTCTTGAGTAGTATGGATACTGGCCTCCATTTACTCTGTTACTCCATTTTATCCAATTTCAATTTTTTATTTTTATAATTTATTATTTTATATAATTTTATTTTTTATTATTTTATATTTTTGCTTTTTTATTATTTTATATTTTTATATTTTATTATTTTATAATTTTATATAATTTATTATTACACTCTTTGTAAATTTATAAATGTATACAGGGCTGAGCGATGTGACTTAGTGTTAATGATGAGTTTGTGTCTAATATATGTGAGACTCTGGACACAAGCCTTATCACTGAAAAAGAAATAAAAGGAGGATGGGCAAGGGAAATAACTCAGTGGCTAATGTTTGCCACACAAGCTTGAGGATCTTAGTTTGATTCTCAGCATGTACATTTCGAAGGAGGTGGAGGAAAAAGCAGGAGCAGCAAAATAACAGCAATTCCAACACTGGAGAGGAACCATGGAATCAACCAGTGAGAAGGCCCTAGTTCAGAATCTAAGGTGGAGAACTGATTGAGGAAGATACTTGATATTAACTTCTGGTCTCCATATCTATTCCTTGACACATAAAACACATAGCATACATGTTGACACAAAAATAAAAAATATATGTCAGCATGTAAAGGCTTTTTACTGTGTCATAATATATTAGATCAGTTCTAATACTTGTAGTTTCTATGTTAATTTCTGGGAACATGTGGTATATACTTTTATTCTATCAGGACTATTTAGATTAATTGCTTATTTGTTTAAGTTCATCTTTCTAATATATAATCTATGGAAAAACTGTAAAAGTGTAGGGAACTTGGAACAGCGATAAATTATATCTATATATTTATAGGTAGTCATATAGAATTTTTAGAATACTTTAAAAGAAATATAGCTTATACTTGAACATGTAATTGTGTATGACTCTAAAGATATTCATTCTAGTGACAAAGGGTTAGAGATTTGGCTGTCACCTAGAACAGCCACCTACTCAAAGTCCTGGCTTTAACACCTAGTATGTCAAGCAGTTTTCACAAGTTATTTGGGAAATCTTATTCAGTATATCACTTTCAGATTAATATTTGGAAATTTTAAGCCATTCATCTGTGCCCTCCTACGCATTGTTTTTTTTTTTCATTTTGTTTGTTTTTCATAAAGAAAACTGAGCTAAGTGATGGTAAACATAAACTTAGTTCTTAACTTGAAACTTTCAAAAGCACATTGTCAGTGGGATTTCTCTTCCTAACAATAGAAATATTGTTAAATCATGGTTGATAAAGTCTTCTAGGTAAACACACGTAAAAGGAATTCTAATGTTAAAATTTCAAAGATCATCTGATTACTCTTTATTCATCTATAAGCACTTTAGTAATTTCTTTTAGAATAAGACTTTTCTACCATTTGGAACTTAATGATTAGAAGTAACTCTTCAAATATGACCCTGTTCTATATAATAACTGATTCTTTAAAAATGTGTGCTAAAGGAAAAAATTGAAATGGAAGTTTTGTGTTTCGTAAACATAGTTTTTAAACTCTGAGATTGTATTTACATATTTTTTTCCTATAAGCTTATCAGTAAAATAACAGAATTTACCTTATATAGGGCTAGTTTAATTCTGTCTTCCAAAGCCTTCCTATTGTGTTAGTTAGCAGACCATTTTAACTAAAGTCAAGTAATTGCTCATTAAATGACCAATTCATTCAAGCCTTCTAGACAAGCAAATTACCAGTGCTATCAATAAACATTCCAAGAAGCATTTAGTTTATTAAATAGGATTGTATATTTTATCTGATTGTGAGATTTTTCCCATAACAGAGTAAATCATCAAAATTAGACACTTTTAAAATATTGAGTGTTTGATTGCTAGGATTATAACTAATAATTTTCAGAGACATTTGGTGATAGTTGATCAATCACAGCTTTGGATAAATATGGATTTTTGCCTTCACCAGGTGATTTCATTTTAAGCTTATGTGTTTAGGGGAAAAAATCTAATTCACATAATTTTAATGAAGTCAAATGTGTTGTGAGATTACATTTGGAAAGATTATATTTATTTGTAAATGACCATGTATGATAGAAAGGTTCCCATTCAAAGGTAAAATTTGTGGCAGCATAATGCACCTCATACATTTAGGTCAGATTCCTTAGATAGTCGCAGAGTTTCCTTCATACTGATCTTCCTCAATAATGGGTCTCTTTCTTCCTCCCTCCTCTTTGTCCCCCCCACCCATTAAATAATTTATTTGAGTATAATTTAGGTAAAATTGTATCCACAACTTTTTGCTGTGGATCACTGAAAACTAAAAAATATGAATTATAAGACAGGAAATGTTTTTAATGATGTCATTCTTTAGGGATTGAAATAGATGCCCCTTAAGAAACTTTCTGACAAAGAAAATTAATTTAAGAAGATATTCTTAACAAAGTAGTTTTGGCCATTTTTAAATATTTCCCCAGTTTCCAGGACCACTGTTGAGTAATTCAGGGTATATATACTGTTTTTGTATATAAAGCACGTGATGAAGTTTGCTCTTACCAACATATCAACTTTAAAAATTGGGAGTATAGACAGACAGAGATATGTCGAAATAAACATGGACTCCTGTCTTAAGCGTTGAAGTAATCCATGCAAATTTTTGTGATCTTGCCAACTATACTGGATTAGAAATACCCATGGATTTGGTCTAGAGAGTAGTGCTCCAGTGCATTCTGTAGTGTTAAATAAAAACTGTCTATATCAGGTTGTATGGTGTTAAATCAGAATTTCTGGATCATGATCTTAAACATGGCTCTTCACTGACAAGTATTCTGGTGGCCTGGAACTCCATGTTGGAATTTTAAGATTTAATTAAATCAAGTATTTCAAATTATTTTACATCTAAAAATATCAGTTGTGTAATCATGGTAAAACATGAACCTTTGCTATAAACAATTTTAAAGGCTATTTGATTACGGCACTTATTTACTTAAACTCTTTGCTAGAATTTTTTTTAGAATTCAGCATCGGAGGAGGAATGTGACATAATAATGATCGAAAGCCGAAAAGTTTAAAAGTTGTGATGCCCTCACATGGTTGGAGGGTTATTCTAGCTTCTAAGGACTGAATGTTGTCCACAAGAGTGTCTCATCAGGTCATAAATTGGTAAGACTTAATGGATTAGATTTTATGTATTATACCTGATGTTATTGTATTGAGATGACTATATGAACAAAATGAGCACGCTGTGTAATTAATAGTTTAAAATATAAGTTAAACTTAGAATTTTAACTACTTGGATTATGTAATCATTTCAAAGTTTCACAAAGTACAAGCCCCTGTCTCTGTAGTATTTAATAAACAAAGCAGTTTAAAAAAGAAAGTGAAATCCTGTATGATAGTGGCATTAAATATTTCTGTTGCATCTGTTATAGATGCTTACAGTGTAGTGAAAGCCCAAAATACTTTGCAGCTGTTTTTCCAGGAAATATTTGAGAAATTTTTTTTAAAGAAATATATCCATTTTCTTCTTAAAATATTGTGTGAATTAATTGTATTTCTTTGGAGGATTTTACTTTCTTCATAAAGGTCATCTTTGTTTCTAAACTCAGCCAGTTTTTTCCAGTTTTAACGATGAGAATACTTGCCATTCCAGTGTCGTGTGAAAACAGTATATTAGATGTCAGTATACTTTTTTATATCTTGAAAATTAATTTCTCTCAGAATTCTCTGCCTAGAAAACAGCTTGTTTTATATACCTTCCTTGGCTTGTTTTCTAAAGCTGTGTTTAAATGAAGTGGACTCTTAGTAGGATTTAGGTCAGGATAAATAAGATCTTAAGATCTTTATTTTTTAATCTGAAATTCATATTTTGAAAATGAAGGAAAAAAGTATGGGCTAAGTTGTATGTCCATAATTATATAGCTATAGAACTAATGTTATTAAGATATGGTATATAAACACTACAAAGCTATCAAGAACTATTTGGAGTTACTGTCTAAGAAAGCTAAAAGGTGTAGGTTGATACTACGCAAAACACTGTAGCTGTTTCAACTTTATACTCAAGCAGACAGGTCTTTGTCCACTATCCCCTTAGTCACATTCATGCCTACACTGTCTTCTCAATAAAATCCTCAGTTGTTTCTAGTGTGGTTTTTGTAACTACTCTTAAATTCCTTCAAGTAGTAATTGTGAGTGTGGAAAGAAATAAAACAAACCAGTAAATTCTTTATTATTCTATATACTTGTTTCTTCGTTTTTCTATAACAAATCTGCATAACTCAACCAAGAGAATGTCTAATTTGTCTAATGTATGTTTAATAATTAAAGGCTTCAGAAAATTGTAAGTTTTAGGAATTTAAGGTAGAATTGTGCACAGTCTTATGTAAAAAGTTAAGAGCATTGATCAGATCTTCAAGAGTAGTTAATATCAATACTGTATATTTGACTCTGCTTGGTGGCATGTGCTTTTAATCCTAGCACTCAGAGTAAGAGGTGGGGGGGGGTCTCTGGAGTTAATCCTAGTCTACATAGCAAATTCCAGGACAGCTGGGACTACATAATGAGACCTTCTCTGAAAAATAACAAGCAAACAAAGTGAGTAGGTTTTGTTTTAAAAGGCAAGCTTTGTTAGTCACCCAAGTGTATGATTTACAAGAGGGATTTCTAACAAGTACAGTGATCCTACAGATTTGCACTAATTGACCTTAACAGAGAATGATAGAACAAATGAGAGCCAAGCCGCTCTAGTTTTAAATTTTCATACTGGTAAGTGTGGTGGCCCATGCCTTTAATCCCAGCACTTCCGAGGCAGAGTCAGGCAGATCTCTGAGTTCAAGGCCAGCCTGCTTCAAGGATCAAGATCCAGGAAAGCCAGAATGAGGCAAAGAAATCCTATCTTTTTGTTTGGTTGTAAGGGTGAGGCGGGGTGGGGGTGGGGCTAGCAGTTTTTTTAAGAAGTATTATTTTTTTTTCTGTGTATGAATACACTGTAGAGGTCTTTAGACACCAGAAGACCATGTAAGTTTTGATTTGGCTTCTCTACAGACTAGTTGTGTTTCTGCTGCTGTTAGACATAATTATATAAACATCATCCTTTAGTAGCCCTGATGTTTTTTTTTTTTTTCTCGAGTTTGGTTTGTGACAGGGTACCTGGAACTTGTGTAGACAGGGTAGCTTTAAACTCAAAGTTCCTTCTTATGCCTCCAGAATGCTATTATTAAAAGTGTGTACCACCATTCCTATCACATTTCCTTGTTTTGAAGAGAAGGAAAGCATGGAGAGATTAAGTAATTATTATATAGCCATTAAATGGTGGCACTAAGAGTCACATTTATACATTGGAATATATATGCTGACTCTAGTATGCTGACATGGAGAGTAACCCTAGATAACATGGTAGATAAGTTTATATTATACAAAAACACAGAATATATAATTTTCACATTGAACTTGAGTTTAATGTGTCATTCTCTTATTAGAAAATCATCCTTTAATCTATAAAGTATTTCCAAAATATATGTCATGAATTGTATAGTGTCCAAAGTTATTTTTTGCATTAGGAAACATTTTGTTTAAGTTTAATTATAAGCAAATAAATGTGTATTGTAATACTTTTTTTCAAAAAAGTCTTTAGCCAACCAAATAGAGAGGTTGAAGGTGTTTGACACCAATGACTTGAGTTCAATCCCCATGATTCATGTAAGGGTAGAAAGAAGAAAACCAACTCCTACAAGTTGTCCTCTGACCTTCATGGGCACGTCATATATGTGCACACACACACACACACACACACACAGTAAATTAAATAAATAATGTGAAACATTAAAGTCTTAGTACCTATTAGAATAGTATTAAATGAAATTATTTTGAAATTTACCCTCTAATAATCAAGTTTTCTAAATAGCAAGCAATAAGGAGGCTGTTTTAAAAGCTCCAATTGCATATATTTTCTAGAATAGTGGGAAATATTTGTAAAACTCACTACTAAATTCATTGTAAGAATTTCTTACTTTGTGAATTTTTACTTTGTTGTAAGTAATTCCATGGAGAAATCACTTTTGTAGTTTTGAAACATTTATTAAGCAAAGTTTCTTTTAGGTACATGAGCCTTTAATCATTGTATGTGCATTGCATATATATTTTTGGTTTTAATTTTACATCTCATTGAGCTCCAAGCCTTATAACATTTTGTTTAAATTTTAAATTATAGAGAACTATTAAACATTTTAAAGTTCTATGTGCTGAATATGACTTAAAGCTAGGCATTGTGGCACACATCTCTAATTCTAACACTTAGAAAGCCGAGGCAGGAGAATTGAAGAGTTTGAAGATAGTCAATTTTTTTTTAAAGATTTTATTTATTTTATGTGTATGAGTACACTGTAGCTGTACAGATGGCCGTGAGCCATCATATGTGTGGCTGCTGTTGAACTCAGGACCTCTGCTTGCCCCACTCACTCTGGGTAGTTTACTGCAGCTATCTTCAAATGCACCAGAAGAGGGCGTCCGATCTCATTACGGGTGGTTGTGAGCCACCATGTGATTGCTGGGATCCGAACTCAGGACCTTCAGAAGAGCAGTCAGTGCTCTTACCCGCTGAGCCATCTCTCCAGCCCGAAGATAGTCAAATTTGATGAGACCCTGTCTCAAAACAGTAGAGCTGTTGATATAGCTTCATGATAATATTGATTACCTTAAATGTACAAAGTTTTGGGTTCAGTCTACATCACCACATAATGAATGGGAAGAGAAAGGGAAAGTAAAGTTTAATCCAAAATGATACTTGTTTTAAAGTTCAAGTTAAAAATCATAGGAGTTTGCAGTTACATTGACATTGTTTGCAGAAAAAGAAACTGTTTAATGCCACGATTAAACATATACAAACAACTTGATATCTAATCAGAATATGAAAATCTTAACTATTTTTGAGAATACATTTATGCCTCATCTTTTTTAGTAGTAATACTTTTATGTTTTCAAAAATAATGGCAAGTTTAGACAAAAAGTAGTTGTTACCTAATCTAATTTTCTACCACAATTACTGTCCCAGTCCTTATATTTCCCTTTAGACTTTTGAGTTACATGCATAAACACACACACACACACACACACACACACACACAAACACACAATGAGTGTGTGTACTAATAGTGGTAATTGTGCAACTTTTCAGTACTTTTTAAGCTAATATAAAGTAAAACTCATGTGATAGTAAATTTCATTTTGCTACTGTGACAAAATATTTGAGAAAATAATTTAAAGGAATGGTTTATTTTGGCTCACAGCTTCTTAGACTTCAATCCAAGTTTTGGTTTTGAATGTAGAGAAAGGTAGAGAAAGTAGCTTATCTCATGTCATCAAAGAAACACTAAGAAAAGTATGAAAGGAAGGGTCTTGCACACAAAACATACCCATCAAAACTACTACTTCCAGTTAGGGTTCTACCTCCTAAGAGCCCATTAGCACCCTTATGATTTAGTCACCTCTCAACAGGGGCCAAGCCTTTGGGAGACACTTCATATCCAAACTGCATTACTCTCCCTCAGCCTCCAAAAACTTATGGCTGTCTTTAATGCAGAATTCATTCAGTAAACATCTGAGTTCTAACATTGTTCCACAGGGAAAGTCACTCTAAGAACTCCAGGCAAATTCATACCTATTAGCCTGCATTAAAAACAGTAACAAGTTATACATTCTAATTTGCCCACAGTATAAACTTTGTCATTCCAATGGTGAAGGAGACATAGACATGAAGAATTGAACCAAAACAAAACCAGCTCCAGGAGAATAGACATTAAATCCTCTAGCTCCTTGTGTGGCATCTGGTACATACAGTGATATGATGTGCACTCTTACACACTTAGCCAGCCCTACCCCTCTGGCCTTGCTGGTTGCAGCACACATGACCTCTCTACTGGGCTGGCTCTGTTCATTGCCTATGGCTTTCCTTGGCAAATATCCCATGTTTTTGTCATCTCTGACTTTCTGGAATCTTCATGTCGGCTTAAGGATAACTTTTACAACTTCACATAATTGCCCTTTCCAGGCTTCCCACAGGGATTCTAATCTTGCCACACATTGCCTGGCTTTCAAGACTTCCTTTGGATCTCAGTGGAGGTTTCTGTGGCCTCTTAATGTTAAAGATCTGCATCGCTGGAAAGCCAGCATCACTTAGATGATACCAACAAGATGATTACTACCACATAACACATATGCAAGAATGTTAGCTGCACTTCAATACTGAAGAAGGTACATGGTCTAGTTAGCTGTTCTTATAGCTGTCCTAATTATAAATGTAGGCTTCATTTTGTGATCATATAAGTTTTAGTACTAATATAATCATAGTTCCAAAATGGTAAGGCGGTATTGCTTAAAAGAAATTACAGTTTTAATTTTAGAAATCACAAAGATGTCTTCTCTTTGTAGTTGTTGATTGTACAAGGACTTCTTAGGGTTATTTGTGCTCAGGTCTACTAATGTAAAAAGAGTAAAGTGTCTAGGAATTTCTTCGTGCTCCAAAGTCTCATTTACTAAGAACTCCCACTAGTTATAAAGCATTTTAAAAGTTTGTGAATCATCTTTATCTCATCTAACTAAATCTTCAAATCCTTGTCCTGCTTTGCTTACCTTCAGAATAACTTGGATTCTTTTACTTCCTTTTAGATTCATTTCTGATCAAATTGTCAAAGGGATTGGTCAGTTGAGAGGAATTCATAGATAGGTATTTCTGAAATAGGATTGTAAAATTCATATTCTCACTAGGTTTGACCTTTGAATCTATAATTGTAATATGAAAAGTCTTCCATATCTTTTATTCCTTTATCACCATGCTCAGGATAGAACTGCTGTGTTTCACTGGCGTATACATCGTGCAATAGCCAGTAACATATAGAAATTGTTGTAATCTTTTCTTAATAAATAAAACCACATGTAAAGGACATTTTAGAAGGAGAACGCATTAAGTGCTAGGTTCACAACCAAAAAAAAATAGGAAGAGCTGTACTTACTGACTTGACTTTCATTAACTTTTAGTAGGGAGAGCTGCTCATTTTTAACTATTCCTATGAGTCTCTTCTAGTCATTTCTAATCATTTAAATAACCTGATTAGTTTCTTACATCTTTGTCCTGGCAAGCTCAACATAGCACCAGTTCAAACTGATCTTTACAAGTGTAACTGGATAATATATTAAACATTGCAAGCTGTGCTTTGTAATATGTTAAATATTAGTCATATTCAGAGTATAGAAGAAGACCCCTGCAACATTTGATAAAGAGAACAAAGTAAATTGAGTGGCGAAGAATCAGAAGACTACTGACAAGACAGAGGCAGCTAATGAAGGCCTGAAAGGAAAGGTCCCATCGCCCATGACATGTCTCTTTCATCTCAGTTAATATAACAGATATATCTGACCGTGATAGAAATTTAGAATTCATCGTAAAGACTTCATACAAAACTGAGGCCCATAGGATGATTCAGTGAATGAAAGTACCTGCCACCATACTTGACAACTAAAGTTCAATTCCTAGAAAGAATCAACTCCAAATCTCACAGGTTGTCATCTGACTTCCGTATAGACATACCCCATCCAATATATTACTTAATTAAATGTAATTTTTTAAAAACGTTTTTAAAGGAGGCTAGAAAAATGGCTCAGCATTTAAGGGCACTGACTGCTTTTACAGTGTCCTAAGTTCAGTTCCCAGTAACCACATGGTGGGGGATCTGATGCCCTCCTTTGGTGTGTTCTGAAGACAGCTACAGTGTAGGCATATACATAAAATAAGTAAATCTTTAAAAAGGTTTTAAAGGTTTTTACATAAGCTCATGTAAACAGCTATTATGATATTCTATCTAAATTTTTAGTTACCTACAATATACCTCACTATCAATTCACAAACTGATTCAGCTTTAAAGTAGAAAGTTGTTAAGCGCTGACCATGTGCCACTCTGTGTACCGTTCTTGAATGGACAAACACAATTGGGAACTTTTGTACACTTTCCTAGTGACTTATTCTGCACCCGACTCTAACGCTGAAAGTCTAAAGCAGTAAAAGATGAGGGTAATAATTGGTTCAAGCAAAGCAGTACTGTATGCCAGCGTTTCTGCTTTGCTTTGTTATTGTGGTCATTTTGTAATGTTTATTATTATTATAATTGAGTACACTGTAGCTGTCTTCAGATGCACCAGAAGAGGGCGTCAGATTTCATTATGGGTGGTTGTGAGCCACCATGTGTTTACTGGGATTTGAACTCATGACCTTCAGAAGGTCAGTCAGTGCTCTTACCCACTGAGCCTGTAATATTTATTGTTAAGAGTTTCACACTTTTTTGCAAATTTAATGTTAAATTGATTATGTTACATTCCAGCAACCATTGATTTTTTTTTCCCCACAGTAACTATATTTTGTTTTATGCTGTTAACTCTAACAATCTAAGGATTAGACAGATTTATTACTGTGTAGTCTACATAAATGCTGTTTCTTAAGCCTTAATACAAATTTCAATCTCAAGTTAATTTTATTGTATCTACTTTGGGATTGTATGAAGTCTTAAAATTTGACTAATAGAATACAAAATAATCAAAGTAAACCTAGAAGGCTATAATTAGAATTGTTTAAAATTCTAATAGTAACAGTAAACATGTTTTTAATAACTAAGCATAATTAATTTCTTACTATTTCATGGCCTCAGGACTTTAATTCTTAATTTGTAGTTTAAGATAATTTTAAAAAGCTGACCTTACAGGGTCAGAAGACAAGATAACTGTTTCAAACAATAGAATGAACTAATTGATCTTGTGTTTTAATAAGACCTTTTGACAGGCTTCATTTAACATACTACAACTCTGATCCCCACTTTACAGATGAGGCTGGTCATAGTATGTTAACTCTTTAGGATACATCTTCTAGTAAATGGGTAGAATTTAGATGTAAAAACAACTGGAGACTGAAACAGGAAAATTCCATGTTTGAAGCTAACCTGGATTATGTAGCAAGGTCCTATCTTGAACAACAACAAAACCCTTTTCTATTTCAAAATCTTGTGCTCTTAAAAATGTAATCTTTGAGAATTCAATTTTTGACTCAGACAACAAATGACAGATAAGATGTTTTACTTCCCATAATATCTACATCACCATGAAACAGAGCAAAGGGGACTCGAATAGTAGTGTAATGATGGCCTAAACAGCATTGTGCTTAATCTGTGCTGTCCTTTATTTGTTAAAAGGTGTTCGTTTATTCAGAGTTAGGACTGTAATTTTTACACATCTCAACTGTAAAACATTGATTGGTTTATTAAAAGCCAAATTGATTTACTAAAACCCCAAAAAACACAATATATTTATACACACTAGAAATCCCAGCACTTCAGATGAAGAAGAGGTAGGATTGCAAGTTTTAGAGCAGCCTGTGCTACATGAAGAAATCCTAAGCAAAATAAAGCGAGCAGATATTTTCCCCAATAAAGAATACTATTCATCTGCTTAAGGAATAATAACTTTTTGGTGTTATTATTTTAATTCAAACAAGAAGCAAGCAATTACCTATTCAGAAACCTCAAGATATTCTTTTATGCTTCTGGGTTTAATCTAGTTTTGAAACAATCCCTTGACAACCTTCATTTTTATTCATTACTACCCTGGACTTTGGGTAGGGGTAGGTTATGAATGAAGGAACATAAAGTTGCAAAAAAAAACCTTTGAATGTGATTTAGCTGTGGGATCTTAGTGGCTAATCTTAAAACTTATTTTTTTCATTTGTATTGTCCATAGAGTTTTTCTAGAATTCAAGTTTAAATATCTATTCTGTCAAGAAGTGAGCATAACTGAAAATAATAGCTATAAAATGGGTAAGAACTATGTACTCATTGCTATTTTTTGAATTTCACTTTAGTTTACGAAGGAATAGTTCTAAGCTGAAAGAAATAGTATGATAGGTTCTTGAGAGAGGAGATGGTTTGAGGCTATTGAATAAATAGTATTTCTAAAAACTATACATGCTTTCTTAAGCCCATCTTACTCCGTAATTTTTTATTTCATTTGCAGTATGCTTCCCATTTTATCTTAACTTTAAGCATGCTCATTTTCTTCCATAGGTTGAACTAGCTACCACATTCTAACAACACTCCCATCTAGAGCTCTTGGCCTGAGACTGCTCTGGAGTTCTTGGTACCTACTCCCTTATATCTTCTTTCTGTATTCCTCTGCAGGGTTCACATTTCAAGTGAAACCTAAACTCATTTAATCCCTTCTCTACTTTACTTACAAATCTAGCTGCCTTCATTATGACACACTATTATCCAATTCCAAATTGTCCTAGTCCCTGTCCCCTGCTTCCTTGCATTTCTTTACAGTAGAGTCCCTTTCCCTCTTCATCTGTTTGATCTCTCATGGTCTCTATGCTTCAGTTGTGAAAACCCTTTTTTTTAACCTTAAGTACATAGTACTGTTTTATACCTATGAATATCTATCTGCTTCTGCTTCTCTCTTCTTTAACTTTTTTTTCTACCATTCATCTTATCAATTCCTACACAGAGAGGGAAAGAAACAATAATTCCATGGTAATACTATTTCATAAAACTCTAAAACCAATTGATAAAGGAATGTATATCCAATAAGAGTAATTTGCCAAAGGACAAATGACTTGAGGTAAAGCCAAGCTATTACTGTGTATTTACTAATTCCATATCTAGTGATCCTACCATTCCAAGATGCTGCTAAGCTTGTCTTATAAGCAATGTTCTTTGGCTCGCATCCTTGTTATAGAAAAGGCAGAGTATGTATTATCCCAAAAGTTGTCTTTTCACTTTGACCATAAACCATTGCGTTCACCTCACAGACAGAAAATAAACAAATCAATGTAATTAAAGATTTTTTAATATTTTCACTTGTTATGTGTATGGATGTTTTTGCATTCATGTCTGTATGTGTTCCATATGCATGCCTGATGACCATGGAGGTTAAAAAATATCAAATCCCTGGAACTGGAGTTACTGACAGTTGTGAGCTGCCATGTGAGTGCAGGGAATCAAACCTGGGTTCTCTGTAAGAGCAGTAAGTACTCTTAACCACTTAGCCATCTCTCCAGTCCCCCTTTTTAAGATTTACTTTTTATTTTGTGTGTATGAATGTCTGTATGCATGCTTATATGAAATCAGTGTAAAATTTTAAAATAGCAAGTCTTTAGCTTCAAACTGAAGATGAGAAATGAGATTCAGAGCTATTTCCAAATTCATATATTCTAAGTGTAAAATTGTCAGTGTCCACTATCTAGGAAGAATTACCGTAAAGAAAGTTTCACAGTAATGCAGGAAACCATTTGGGAAGTGATAGAAAATTGTATACATAAAGAGGCCTCAGAAAATTGTATACATAAAGAGGCACAGCAAAAGGCACAGGATTTAAGTATACATTTTTTTTTAATTAAACCTTTATAGAAGAGAAAACTGGAGCTGAGAGCAAAACAACAACAACAACAACAATAATAATAATAATTATCCCAGAAGTACCTGGGAAGAAAGAGATAAGATTCTGGGGAAAAAAGATAATAGAGCCCTTGCCAGGCATGCAGAATACACTAGGCCTCAGCCTCAGCAAACCAAATAGGAGTAAAGGAACCTTGGGAGGGGTTAATGAAATTTACATTTAATTTAAATTTGCAGTTTAAAATTTGAACAGGTATTTGAAATGGATTTAGGAAAGACCATAAGGATGACATATGGTAGTTCATTTCTGTGATCCTAGCACTCTAGATGTGGAAGCAGGAGGATCAAGAGAATTCACGGCTGGGGGCTGGGAGATGAGCACGCTGGTAAAGTGGTTGCCCCCATTGAAAACCATTTTCAAAACTCTAGCTCCAGGGGGATCCTCTGGATCCTCTTCTGATCTTCTTGGGCATTGCATGCATGTGATGCATAAACATACATGTAGGCAAAACACCCAGACATATAAAATATAAAAAGTTCAAAGTTGGGATGGTGAGACAGCTCACCAGGTAAAGGCCAAGCCAGATGACCTGAGTTCTGTATCCTGCAATTACATAGTAGGAGAGAATCAGCACTGGCAAGTTGTCCTTTGACCTCAGCATGAACATAAAAGAGGCCAAAGCTAGTCTAGACTAATGAGCTACTACCTCAAAAAAAAAAAAGTTGAAGTTACCTTTGAAATAAATCAAAGGGGTTTCCATTAATAGCCTAGTTCCTTTTGCAGGGAGGAGGCATCTTTTTGTTATTGCTGGGGATTCCCAAGCTAACGTTAAATCAATATGGCTGTTTGCAGAAGATTATTTTTATGACCCACTACTGTTTGAAATTTTTGCTGTTCATGGTTCTAAAATGGAACAGGAATCTGGATGAACTTTTACATTTGTATGTTTTCATTCTACACTCTTTTCTGCCATAGTTCTTCTCAGATTGTATTGGTTTTCACACATGTACACCATGAAAACTGCCATGAACATTAAGTTATGAAAAAATACTATCATTTCCTCTTAAGGGGGAAAAATTATGAGAGGAGGAGGAGGATTGATGGCTCTTAATGTTTATTCCTTCCCCAGTGTTTCTGATGATAATTTTTACTATTGGGCTTATGCCATTTATAATTAAAATAAATACCTTTGGCCAGGCGGTAGTGGCGCACACCTTTAATCCCAGCACTTGGGAGGCAGAGGCACAGCGGATCTCTGAGTTCGAGGCCAGCCAGGCTGGCCTCGGTCTACAGAGTGAGTTCCAGGACAGCCAAGGCTACACAGAGAAACCCTGTCGCGAACCCCCCCCCCCGCCAAAAAAAAAAATTTAGTACCTTAGAGGAATGGAAAATCTTAAGTATTGAACTATGTAGGTTTTGCTTGGTTTTTGCTTTTAAGGTTTACCAATATTCTTAGAAGCTAGCTGATCACCAACAACTACCCCAGTAAACTAAAGGATGATGTTAAAATATAGAAGTGCTCATCACCAGAGCACCAGTACTTTTAATTTGAGTTTAAGCACCTTGGTGTGTAGCATTCACTTCTTAGTAGTATATCATCAGGTTACCTAATTGCTGCTGTGTAAAATGAAATCAAGAAAGCCTTTTTAAATGTAAGCACCCCAGCGTTAGTGAAAATGCCACTCTTCTTTTTCCCCCTTCTCACATCCTTCCTTGTTTTGTCTGATTCAGAAGGATGAAGTAATCTTTTAAGTTTTCTCAAATCTTGCTGATGTTAGTGGGTGGGAGAAGAGGCAAGAGTTAGTTGGTAGGGTACTTGCCAGAGTTCTAAGCTTATCCCCTGGTGCAACGTAAAACTGGCATCATCATGCCTATTCCTGGGAGGTGGAAGCAGGAGGATTGGGAATTCGATGCCATCCCCAACTACATGTGGAAAGAAAGGAAGGGACTTGGGTAATGGGTAACATCATTCATCTTGAGTAGGTATCCCATGTTCTTATAACATTAAATTATTTAACTTAAAGTAATAAGGTATTAACCCTTTTCACTTATTTGAAATATTTGGATACAGTTACTCAGGTATCACTTTATATCATTTTCAGTTTTTCTAGGCAAAATTCACACATACTCTATTTTTAATTAAAAAAATTTAGTTCCACTAGTTTGTTTACATTATCTATTTTGTGTGTGGATGGATGCACATGTGCCATGGTACACCTGTAGAGGCCAGAGAACTTGTAGTTGGTTCTGCCCTTCCACCCTCTGGGACAAAGCAATGCCACAGAAGAACTGTATCAGAATTTTACTGACAGATACAAGGATGACTCCACCACCCCAAATATGGAATTGAAGAGAGAAACCAAAAAAGATACTATTAATCAGGTTTTATCTTCTTTACAATTCAACTATTTTTGTTGTGTAAATAGACTGGGCAGACAATGCTAACAGGAATGAGCTATGTTCTTAAAACTAAACCTAAGGTTTGCCAATCATAGATGTCACAGTAACTTCTGTTTCATGTATTTAATAAACTACCTTATTCTGGACTAGTGAGATGGCTGAGTGGGTACAAGTATTTGCCTCGTAAACCTAAAATTTCAGTTCCATCCCTATAACCTACTTAGGAGGAGGAGATTTCTCAGTTGTCTTGTCTCCACATATGTGCCTGCCCTCACACATACAACAACAATAATAAATAAAAATTTAAATGCCCGATTGCAGTTGCTCAGTGGATATGGGTGCTGCTACCAAACTTAAAAGAACCTGAATTTGATCTTTGGGAACCATTTGGCAGAAGGAGGGAACGTACTCTCTCTAGCTGTCCTCTGACTGGCATACAGGCGCTTTGGTATATGCACATATATACACATTTTTTAAGTGGAAAAGTAAAAAGAAAAGCCCTATTTTGCAGGATGAAATAATCCCTAGAGATAGTGGACTCAATAGCTCCTCTTTTACTTACATCATTTCCCCTTTCCTTGTTAGTTTTTTTCTGCAGTCATACACTCATGTCTTCAGTTTATACTGCAGAGGGTAACTTTCTTGAATTTTTTTTTTATATTCTTCAACATACAGTCATCTATCTCTGTTTTCCATTTGTCCACCTTTCCAAATATGCACCTTCTTAGTTTGTGTGTATATGTTTATTTGGTTTCTTTGTATATTTGCACAGCATATAGAAGATATATTATTCCTTTGTGTTCTGATAATATATTGTGCACACAATAATTTTAAAGATGTTCTGTACATTGTCCCCTCCTCAGTAAATAAAAAAAAGTACCCCCTGACCCAGAGATAAGTACTGTTCAGTTAAATATATAAATATATTGCTATGCTGTCCTTGTTTGGTTTTTTTTTTTTTTTTTTTTTTTGGTATTTTCGAGACAAGGTTTCTCTGTGTAGCCCTGGCTGTCCTGGAACTCACTGAACTCAGACACCCGCCTGCCTCTGCCTCCCAAGTGCTGGGATTAAAGGCATGCGCCACCACCGCCTGGTTTGTGCTTGCTTTTGTAGAGATGCATACCATTCAGCTGTTATTTAACCACTTTTCCACTGATGGAACTCTTGTTATTAAAACGGTTGTGTAGTGGCTGGAGAAGTGGCATGCCATTAAGAGCACTGGCTACTCTTCCAGAGGACCTTACTTTGATTCCTAGAATCTACATGGCAGTTCACAGCATCTGTAACTCCAGTCTCAGGGATCTGACACCCTCTTTGGGCCTCCATGGGCACTGTACACACACAGTGCACAGACATACATTCAGGCAAAATACTCATAAACATAAAATAAACATAAGATCTCAAATAAATAAAACAGTACTGTAATGAGTGGTCTTGTAAATAAGATATACTGTATGTGTACCGGAGAAATAAATTCTTAGATATAGAATTACTGGTTCAAAGGGTGAATAAAGAATAAATAAAGGAAAGGGAAAATTGGGTTGAGTATCTGAATTGAAAAATGTTATGTTGTAGTTTATATATTATGATTTATTATGATTTTTTTCATGTCTTTTTTTTGTTGTGTGTTGGAATTTGTGTGTGTATGTTTTGTTCTTTGTTCTGTTTTGTTTTGTTTGGGGAAACAGTCTTATGTAGACCAGTCTAGCCTTTTCAAATATTTTTGTAAGCTGTCTGTGTCAATTCTTCTATCTTTGTTAGGCTTGGAGTCTTTTAGATAGCTATAATTACTTTATATTTAGGAAAATTATAGACTTTTTTTCTTTATGTTTCAGACATAATTAGACTGTTCTTAAATTTTTTTAAACCCCTTAATATAAATTACAATTGACGTAGTTGACAAAAGAGGGCTAAATTAGGAAAGGAACATTGAATTGATTGCATACTTTCAATCATATATATATGATTTATTTTCTTACCATGTCTGTCTTTAATTTTTTTAATACAAGAAATCTCACATAAACACACATATAGATAGAGAAGACTTGCAAACTTACCAATGGCTTCCATGCATAGTTTTCTATGACTGTGTTTAATAATATCTAAACTAGGAATCTGACATGGGTACGTACAATCCACATGTTTCCTTTTCTCCTTTTAAACATTTGCTTTTCTGACCAGGAATTTGACCTAAAATTAGCTAAATTTTCTTTAAAAAAAAAAAATATATATATACATATATATATACACACACACACACATATATATATTTACATATATATATATAGGTTAGTGAACAAAATTTTTATAGAAAATGCTAACAGTGAATATCAATCTTTGCATAAATATTTACCTCAGTTTTCAATGGTTCCTTGTGAAAAGCTTTTACATCTTTGTTAACTCTGGTTACTTTAGAAAATAATAGCTCCTGAATCTTACAATAGCCTTCATATCTGCTTGCTCAAGGTAAATAATAGCTATAGAAAAAGATAACTATGATCCAAGCATGAGAGCACATATTTGTAATCCCAGTATTTACAAGACCTAGGGAAGAGAACCATAAGTTTGAAGTCAGTTTGGAATGTATAGTGAGACCCTATTAAAATCCCTGCCCTATTTCTTTTTTTTTTTTTCCTGCCCCATTTCTTACTTTAGGTTACTACTAATGAAAATCTCAATTGAACATTTTTCTGGGGGTTTTAATCATTAAATTAAGCACATTAGTTTTATATTAGTAGAAATTGATCAGTTGTCCATACAAAATACATAAAAGTTTGAATGCTTAGCTAATTTACCTCAGTCTGTGTGTGTGTGTGTGTGTGTGTGTGTGTGCCCCCACATGTACATGCTTTGTCTGTCTTGTTTTCCTAGGGATAAACAAGGACTTCACAGAGGTTAAACAAGCATTGTAATCACTTAGCCGTAATATTTTCTTCTTAAAACAAGAGATTAAGATTTGCATTTGCCAGCGGGCGGTGGTGGCGCATGCCTTTAATCCCAGCACTTGGGAGGCAGAGGCAGGCGGATTTCTGAATTCCAGGACAGCCAGGGCTACACAGAGAAACCCTGTCTTGAAAAGATTTGCATTTGCCTAGAGATTGGTTCTATGTCAATTTTATTTCTTTGGTCCTTCAGGGGAGGGGAGAATTAATTGTTCTTACCTGTTATTTTAGGCCCCTGTGAGTTTAGAGAAATAGTCTTCCCCAGGGAAGAGCACACAATGAATTACCCACTACCAAACAGCCTTGAAGACATGCATCCAAGCAAAACTATATGGACTACAAAGGTTGTACTTAGAATTATGTTTGTGTGTCTGCATCTTTGTATGTAACAACATTAATTTTTTTAAAGGCCATGATTAAACTGGGTGTGGCGGCTCATACTTTAATCCCAGCACTCAAGAGAGGCAAGAGTCAGGTGGAGGACAGCCAGGGCTAAATAGAAAAACCCTGTCTTGAAAAAACAACAGCAACAACAACAAAAATATAAAATAAATAAAAAGGAGGTCATGAATTTGAAAGAGAGAGCAAAGAGAGGGGGAAAGAGAGGCTTTGGAAGGAGGAAATGGTGAAATAATAGTCTTCTTCAATCAGCGGCTTACAGTTGCATTCTCTCTTAAATAACTGCATTTCTTAAAAGACAGGCAAAATGCTACCTGGGTTTCAGTTAATGTTTTAGTAATAATGCTGTTACTATAGCTCTTCTATTGAGAAATGGTAGGAATAAAGTTGGTATATTTACTGTAAGCAGCATATGATTTCTGAGGGGTATAGGACTTAGCTCCTATCATGATTGATGAAGAAACACTTTTACCTGGTTTGCAGAAGGGAGGTTAGGGATAAAGAATCAGAATTCCTTTACTGTATTTGTGTCACTGTGAATGTGACTTGACAGAAAATTTGAAGGATCTTTGAGTAAAAGCAAGGTAACTTTTCTATAGTTTTCAATTTATAGACACAGAATTTTAATATATTAACTCTGACAGACAGGAATGTTTTAGTTCCTAGCAAATAAGCAGACTATTCTGGCTGTCCAAAGATCATTGAGCAAATAAATAAATGCCTTTTCTAAGAAGTTGCCTCCCTTATTCTGAGAGTGGAACTACTTCCGGGAATGTGCTAGATAAGATAAATAACGAGTAATGAACACTGTTTAATCTTTGGATCCATGCTCAGTTTCACAGCTAACATTTAGTGCTTACTTAAAGCATTCTTTAATATACACATCTCAAGATTTATTTAGGTCACTATAGATAGGTGCTTTCTTTCATGGTCTTTCTCAGGAAAAAAAGTCTTAGATTTTTAACATTAGGCCTAGGTTTGAATTCTACCGTAGCATGTTAGTTTTTTTACTCATACAATGTGAATATTGCCCAGGCTTATTGATAATTATTGGCCTGTCATAAAATGAATTGTCATAAACTTCCTCTGCTTTATCATTTTGTTCATTAGCATTTAGATAGAAAAAAGACAGGAGGCTGGAGAGGTTATTAGAGTACATTAACTGTCCTCATTCTAGGAGTGTTTTAACTCAGTAGTTCTAGGGCAGATCCAGATATATCCACTTCTAGCAAGTTCCCAGGTAATGTTGCTGCATCTAGTTAAAAGGAACCTCACTTTGAAAACTAGTTTATCTGAATTCAGAGAATTTTCCTGACTTCCCAATACAAGTCATTAGTGCTTGAAATCAGATTACTGTCATCTCTAGTTACTGTCAGAATGCATTTGAGCTCTTACATGTCAAAGCACTGTATCCACTTGGAGAAATATGTTTGCATTTTTCTTTTATTGCCTCTGTTCTTATTTTAGACATTCCAGGCCAGTCTATTAGATTAAGCAAAAGTTACCTCTCATATCATTTAAAAAATAAAATAAGATGATCTTGTCTTCACTGATTTCAATTGTAAAGTTCAGGGTTTTTTCTGCCTTATCTTCTTGGTAAAGCTACACAAACTTGATCATGGCCAGTTGCTAAAGAATAAGAAAAACCTGGGAAGCTGGTAGAAGCCAGCTGGGATGAAATAGATGAGCATGAAAAGGCACACTACCTAATGTAGCATGGTTACTTTGACTTCTGCTTCCTTTGACAAGAACTGTAATTAGCTTTATTGAAACATTAAATTCAGAGCTAAGCATATAGCTCAATAGTTCTTATCTTTCAACGTCCTATTTTTGTTCATTGCCTCTGTTAGAACTTTTAACTTGTTAATAAATGCTAATCAGGAAATTTTTTTCCCTAAAAGATGTTGCCCATATTTGAAAATTTACCTCTGGCTTCATTTTGTACTTCTAGTTTACAGTAATAGCTTAAAGCAAGATTCTGAGCTTGTCATTTTTCCCTGTATTTCTGGTAGTAATTATAGCACTTGATTTAAAATGGACTTACTTCAGTTTGAGTGTTTATATATATATATATGTGTGTGTGCGCACCACTCTGTAATCTAAAACATGGTTTATTCTTACACTGCATTTATTCCAACACTACATTTAGGGGTACCTAATTGTGTAATGGATTGATAAACCATATGAACATATTGCAAAAAAGAAAGACAGAATACTCCCTTGAGGAGCTTAGAACTTGAAACTGTTCAAAATATGGTGGATGTCATAATAAAAAAGAAATCAAGGTATAAATCAACATTAGATGAAGAAAAATTGAAGGGAAAAATATTATGTTTCATTCATCAGCAGAATCTCTGGCCTGAGCACCACAGAGAACATTTACCTCATTTGAAACTACATAAGACTTAACAGTGTTAGTATCTTCATTGTAAATCTGCCATTTAAAATGGTGGTTCCCAAAACCTAAGTTTCTATCAGAATCACTCAGAGGGGTTATTAAAATGTATCAACTGTCCTCGTTCCAGGAGTATCTGACTCAGTGGTCCAGATACTCAGGTAGATCCAGATATATCTACTTCTAGCAAGTTCCCTGATAGTTTTGATGCAGTATTAACCAGTTAATACTGGTTAAAATGAACTTCACTTTGAAACCCAATTTGAATCCAAAGAATTTTGGGGGCCATTAGTGTTTGAAGTCAAATTATTGTTATCTCTAATTACTGTCAGAAAGCATATGAGCTCTTATGTGTCAAGGCACTGTTTACTTTTTCTCTAAAGGTAATTGAACTTCCCTCAGAACTTTAATCTAATAAAATCAACCATAGTTCTATTAATATTGTGCCAAGAACTATTCAAAATAGTATTTAAAACTCATCTAATCCTCAGACGATTAGTACATAAATGCCTATTTGAGGTAGAAAACAAAAGGATCTATAAACTAATTTCCCAGAATTGACAGTGAATATGTCAAGGAGCAAGGATTTGGTATGGTGCTGTGGTATCTTCCTACACTATTTAAAATGAAAAGCATACATATTGCTGGACTAGAAGAGGGATAGAATAGTTGGCTATACTATAGGACAGAAAAAGATACCACAAAAAGAGATGGCCCTGAACACCTTTACAAGTGAAAGCCACTTAAATTAGAACTACAGGTATCTCCATCCAGAAAGCAGTTTCTGCAAAGTGAAGGAAACATGAGAAAACATATGTATCAGATTATAAATATTACATAAGATGAGAATACATAAAAGGGATAAGAGACTTTAAGATACAGCAAAGGTCAAAGTCATGAAGAATTTCATATACTAAGTTGTTTTAAAAGTAGGATTGGTTGCTATGTGTGATGGTGTATACCGTTGATAAAAACACTGGGAAGCCAGCAACAGATAAATCTCTTGAGTGTGAGGCCAGCTTGGTCCACATAGGTTCAGGTCAGCCAGGGTTACATGGTAAGACCCTGTTAACTGCCCCACCCAAAGGATTGGGGTTTTTGTTTGTAGTTGTTTACTCTTTCTCCTTTAACTTTCATTCATTTTAAGCCAGTGGTTCTCAAAACAGTCACCTAGATGACTGGTGCAGACTAGTCTGAGAAACTATGATTAGTATGAATTGTTAGATATTATTAAAATAGTAATTGTGTTTGTGATTAACTTTATTAGAGCACAGTGCTAACAAAATTGACTACTTTTCCTTAGCATGATCTTCCTATAGCTTGTAAATCCATTTCTTCCTTGCTGCAATGAGATCAGAGTCAGGACAAGAGTTTGTTAGGTCAGCATTCAAAGTGTTACATGTTTATTACTATTCCTTACTTGAAGCTTAGGGGACTATTCATTAGACAGATAGGGAAACTGAGGTCCAGAGACATTAATTAAATGAGTGAGTAGCAGAACCTGGCATGATAGCTGGGCCTACTTGGATTGTAATTTCAAAGGTATATGGGAAAGAATGGTTCTGAACCTCAACCTGGCATAATACTAATATAATAGTCCATATCATTCAAAGTAAAGTAGTCTTCAGTTATTTTAAATCCCAAATTCTTATCAACTATAATAGTGCTAAATAATGTATTATTCCAAAATTATATTTAAAGACCCCATGTTAACTCAAAGAAGTATCAGATTTCTTTTACAAGACTATTTTAAAAGAAAAAGCATAAACTAACCCTGTCTTTCAAAAATCTACAAAAAATACTAACAAAAGTGAGTATATGTATAGGTTCTTACTACTTTTACTACTTAATGGGAGAATATAAATCATAGAGAACAATTTTCTGTGTCATATAAATGCTCAGGTATTATTTGAACTTGGGATATCTACTTAATAGCCAGACAATTGAATTATTTTCAGGAAAACCACATGCTTTTCTTAGGTGATATCTGCCAGCAAGTAACCTATAATCAAAGTACATAGGTCAACCAGAATATTGAATTCCATTTTAGCCAGCTTATCCAAAATCCTCTTTAGAAGCCCTTCCTACACACTTAAACAAATGTTAAAATATAAAATTGATAGAAAGAAGTTATCTGAATTTTACTGTATTAAGACCACCAAAGAGAAAACTCCTAATGAAAATTAGGAGTAAGTTTTAAAATGGCATATGTATATCATAGACAAATTATAAATATTGGGACTATAAATCACTTTTAGAAGACAGTCATATACCAAGATCCTCATGTTAAATAAATTATATTTAAAGTTATCACATTTGATATTGGGTTAACACAGATATTTTTTACATTATTTTAAGAGTTGGAAGGATGGTTAAAGTTTTAAGGATACTTTAATGAAATATTCTAATTTTTTTCAGTGCATCTGGGGGCGGTGTTGTAGCCATTGACAACAAAATAGAACAAGCAATGGTAAGTAGGTTCCCAGTTGTCCTTTCACTTCACTGTTAGTCAGACTATTTGGATCTCCCAGGTCCAGATAGCAGAAACCTTAATTTCTTCTGTTAGTATCAAAATTCAGAAAATGTAGACCATAGAAAGTTTCTAATCCACACATGCTAGTTGTCCTTCTGTCTGATCATATCATACTTAGTGTAACACTATGGATCCCGACCATAAGAGGGAAACACATAATTCACTACAGTATGTATTCATCTGAAAGGCTTCAGCCTTTTGTTCATTTAAGGTGGAAGCTATGTGGCACTTCTGCCTCGAAAATACGACTTTGACTAGTTTATTAGCAGACAGCTTTGCATTGGAATATTACTCCTTTGTTGTCTTTATTCTGCATCTTAAAATGCTCACTCTAAACTTTGGGAGCACTTTCTATACTACTTAGGAAAGAGACTTTTTTTCCACACCATCTCCCACAGGCCCTGTTAAGATATCACAGAAACATTAAAAACCAAGAAGGGGAAACTGCTTCCAAAAAAACAAAATAGAGAATAGTGTTTATGAGGCATCTAAATAGTCTAGAACTAATAAGTAGCTCTTTACTATTCTCAACTCTTTTTTTACATTCCTAATTTTGTTCTTCACAGGATCTGGTGAAAAGCCATTTGATGTATGCAGTAAGAGAAGAAGTGGAAGTTCTAAAGGAGCAAATAAAAGAATTAGTGGAAAGAAACTCTTTACTTGAACGAGAAAATGCACTGTTAAAATCTCTTTCAAACAATGATCAGTTGTCCCAACTCCCAGCCCACCAGGCCAATCCTGGTAGCACTTCTCAACAACAAGCAATGATAGCACAGCCTCCTCAGCCAACGCAACCTCCACAGCAGCCGAATGTCTCCTCAGCATAAAGCTTTCTTAAGCCTCGTTAAGGAAAAAACTGAAAGCAATCTTTCCTTGTGTGCCACTGGTGTTCTTTCCACTTTATAGAAAGCAAGTAGCCATGCTTCGGCTGTGTGCTTGGCCTTTTCAGTATTAGACAATCGTTCTACAGGAGCTTTCCCTCTAAGACGTCATGCAGCACTGTTGATGTCCACTTGTGTATCATCAGTACACGAGGAGAGTACTAGATGGGGTTTATTAAAGCAAGCAGAGTCTGCATTCTACATGTGCGCATGAGTGGGATCTTAAAAGTTTTGGTGGCTCTTCCATGTTTCTTACCACCCATGGATGTACCTTGAGCCTTCCTGTCACATTATAAATAACAGTTCATCTAAAGAGCCACTTTTCTTTCAATATCAGTAACATTTGCCTACATAAGTTTTCATTTATTTTGTGTTTTATTTATTACAGGGCTGCTATTTTCATATTGTACATGAACAATGTCACAGAACTTTTTTAATTTTCTTGAATAATTATAAGTATCAGTAAAGGAATTGAACGACAGGATTACATTTAATAAATAAAAACATTTAGGCAATAATTGAACAAAAGAATCCTGGCATATTTCTAACACTAATGGCAATTTACCGTTGGTATTTATTTTCAGTAGTAAAGATCCAGCTTGAATGTAAATTTTGTATAGTTGTAAGTATGAAAAAAACAGTGCACCTGTACAGGTAGTCACCAGTTATTGTGATATAATAAATAATTGGGCTATTTTCATGAAGAAAACTTTGTTCATTTGTTTCTACTTTCTAATAGAAATTGCCACGATTCCTCTGCTTTTCAACATTTCGTATGACTTTTTTTCCTTTTTTTTTTTTTTTTTTTTTTGGGTGGGAATAAAAAAGCTGTGAAATTGTTCAACCTACTTTGTAACCAAAGAAGCAAAGCTGTGTAATGGAGTTTTGTTTTGTTTTATAATGCACATTCTTTATGTATTTTTATTTAGTGTTTTCTTGGTCACGATTTTCTTTGCTGTCTAGCATGATCTGCATGGCCTGTAATCTTTGAACCACTTTCGTACCTCATGTTTTTATCCAGCACTCTTATTGTACTGTGTACTAGTCTGTGAACAATGTCAAATAAAAAAGAACGAACAGGTCGTCTGGTGGGGCTGAGCTAGTGTACAATGCACCAGTTGTACAGAAACAAAAATGAAGTGAGCCATCTTTTGTTCATTTAAAATGGTGTTTTGAATTTCATATGCAGAAAACGTTTTGTTACATTGCAGATTTTAATGTATTTAATAAATGCAACATGCAGATTAAGTGCAGTGTATACTGAGTATTTAAATTAAAATGTACATTTCATAAATACAGTTTCAAGAGAAAGCATCATTTTGTGTATACTAACACATTAAGTGTATGTCAGAAATTGATGTAAAAATATATATTTTAACACATTTTCTGAAATTAAACTACAGTTTTGTTCAAATATTTGGCTCTATATGTGTTAAGAATTTGACTAGATTTGTATTTTCACAGTTCAAAATTTTCCTTAAGTGAACACCCATGATGTTAATGACAATGATAGTTCTTAAATTTTCAAAGTAAAATAATTTAAAGAACACAAGAATGGTGAGCAATATTTGTACTCAATATTCATATTATGTTAACAATATAAATAGGAAATCCTCGTCTACCAAAACTTTTACTTGAATTCAGAAAGGTGCCTGTAGAAATTAACATGTCCTGTATGGGTAGCCCACTAGCAAATTAAGTCTTAATGAGAAACAGTAGTTAACTTTCCATGTTAGAAGAGGTTAAATGTTCTTTATCTATTTGAAACGTTCTAGCTTCAAACAAAAAGCATAAAATTGAAACATACATGTGATTACCAAATATTTTATAATCTAGTTGTGCCACAAGAAATGTTCAGTAAGCAAAATTTTCATGTTAATTAGTAATATTAGAATTACTTAAAAGAACTAGGTAAGTATGTAGACTTGAATATGTAATAACCCTAAGGATTCGGAGTGAGATTCTAGTAGAGCCACTGTGGGCAAGATAGGATGTGAAACTGCTGTTGGAATATAAACCTAAAGATTCTGTCTGTGCCCTTCATTGCTAATAGTGTGGTACTTCATACAAAGAATGGTAGAAAAGGGTTGCAGAAGGAGACAGTTAAATGGTAGATGGCTGCCAAGAATGCACAAGATCTTGTTTGATGCCTGGCACTTAAAAAAATGATTTTTGTGGAAACAAGATATTCTAGGGATATAAAAACAAGCAAAATGTAATAGTATCCACCAAGGAAGTCATTAATACTCTAAGGTTAAAAATGGTTACAGAGAAACAAGCAGAGTATGATCGTACCCACCAAGGAAATCATTAATATTCTAAGGTTAAAAATGGTGACAGCAATTGCTACTAATATTTTTTTAAAGGAGCAAAAATCCTTGAAAATGGCTAATAAAAAAGATTCCAAAAGAATTGACTTCTGATAAACTATGAAGTGCAAATCATTTTAATCAGTTATATCTTTTAAATAGTAGGAATTACTGTAGTAAGGTGGGCTTTTCTCCAGAATGAAATTTGCCAGTGTATATTAAGAGCTTTAAATACTACACAAGCTCAGTGGTGTGATACTTAAGGAACAGTGTTCAAAAAATGCAATCGTGTGCCTATCCTATATATTCATTCCTTCCTAGGATACAAAAGTTTTATTGATTACCTACCTTGTCCCCTACCTAAAGTTGTGTAATGAAGTTTACATCTAAATCTTTTCCATTTCCATGAGGCACACTGAACTCCAGAGTCAGGAACAAAGGTGAGCCCAGGTATTGTGCTTTTATTTGGAAATATTTGAATAATTTCTTCCTAATTGGTTTGTTAAGGATCTTCATTTAGATTAGATTTTTGTTGGGGTTAAAGTCATTGAATACCTAGACTATCAACTAGTTGAAATTCCAATTTGTGAGGTAAGTCTTATGAGAATGTCACCTACCTTTAATTTTCTGTCTCAGCCTATAGACCAGGTGCTAATACATTAAGCTTTATGTTGGTTTAATTTTCTAATACAGTATTGCATATACAGTTGAAAACTAACTTTGCCCAACGGAAATTGTTTTTAGGTAGTCCTAATGTAATCTTAAGATCTATCCAACAAAACAAAAAAGTATAGGGAGTTGGAGAATTAAGCATTCTGCTATTTTAGCTATTAGATGAAGCTATTAAGCCCCAATGGCATGCCCTTTATGATGGATGTCATTTCTCTTCAGTGATTCTGTTGAAGGTGAAAGGCTAGTAGTAGTCCCCAGGATTCACAATTGAATTGAGGCTACCCAAGCCAACCAGTGACAAGAAATACAGTAAAGGATGGCTTTCTTGGGGTTTCTGAAATGGTGACATCTCATTCTTGGCAGTCACAAAAGGAAAGGTGTGTTCCAAACACAAGAAAAGCCTACTCAAAGCTCTAAAAGCATAAACAGGGCTTCTAAAGAGCACAGAATTTTGTGGGAGGGAAACTAGAAATAACTGCCCCATCAGTGTTGGTAGTTTGGTATTATTAACAAGAATGACTCATTGGTGACGGCTAGTGGGAGAAGCTCAGTTCAGTTCATTGGTAGAGTGGTGGGTAGAAAATGGAGACAGTTTAGAAAAATCCAGAAAAGTGGTGAGAGCATTTCCATGGGGCAAATTGAAGTGTATTGAAGTTGAGAATGTGTCAACCCTCTCTCAGTGAATATTCCACTTCCAGAATCAGTACTTTGTTCTGTTTTGTTTTGTTTTGTTTTGTTTTTGTTTTTGAGAAAAGCACCTCAGCCAATACTTGTAAGTTTAGTCAGTCTCATGCCAGTAGCTATGCATCTCTACAAAATTAAGGTCTTTGTTTCCTGTTGAAGGAATTGCAAGAATCTGACCGAAGAGTGGGGCAAAAAGGAATTTGGTCACTCTGTGCCTCTGTAGACCCAGCCTAGTGGTAAACAATTGAATCTTCTTCCAGTGACTGTGGTCACAGTAATTCCACAGCCTTTCTAGTTCCTTGCTTCCTGAAGAGATAGTATGGATTCTGAGTCCAGTGCAAGTACTGACATCTAAAAACAGGTTTTCCTTTAACTTTGCCTTTCATTCTCTAACATAGGTCAGTCAGCCCTGCAGCCTTCTCTTCAATACTCTGCTAATGTATTAACAGATCTCTTCTGCCCCCTGCTTCAAGCCCCCCTAATAATTCGTGTTTCAGTTTTCTAATACTAATATCCTCTGATGTTTGCACTAATTGGCCCACTGATTGAGCTTCGAGGGTACATCTCTGTCTCATATTTCCATAGCAGGTTACAAATTTCTCTATTTCAATCTCTTTCCATGCACATTTTTCCTATATATGTGAAGGGTTATAATACAAGAGTTCCCTTAGTGATCTATATTGGTCTGACTTGTTCAAATGGAGGAATTGCTAAGTGGGTACTATAGAAAGCAAGTTAAAAGTTCACAGACTTGAACTTTTTCATTTCTCTCTTGTTTTAATGGAATTTTTAAAATGACCAGTCTTTGAGGGACTGGTAATTAATGATGGCAAGAAAAGCTGTTATTTTGAGATGGCACAGTCTGCTTGGAAGCTAATTCAACACGATTGGCTAGTGAGTTAGCTTTATGTTTCCTTTTCTTGCCAGGGAAACTGATAAATTAGGCAGTTTGGAGTTTCCTTACTGCCTTTCAGAGATCCAGAGTCCATATGTTTACTGACTAGGACCTACCCATGGAAGCCATAATGTTCCTGAAAAGAAGGAAAGGAAAGAGATTGCTAACTTTAGAAAAGATGATTGGAGGTTAAGGCAAACCAAATGACACACTTCAGCGTACCCATAATAAAAGTTAAGGTTACTTATAGCGCCAATTGTTTGCGTGCTTTCATTATTTCCATAAAAGAACCATAAAGTGCTCTTGCCCACTGCAATTCAAAATGTCTTCCAGATGATACTTTCTGTCATCTTGCAATTAGTACATCAATAGATAAACCCAAAGAAGACTGCAGACAAGGAAGCATTTCCCACACGTGGCATATATAATACTAGGCCAGTGTCTAGTTCTTGCTCACTGAAAAATAAAAATATGTAAATCCCTTAATAAGGTAATAGTCTTCACAGATAAACATGCTGATGTTTGGGGAAATATTTGGGCTTTATTTGTATTTTGATTTCCTAGAAACGTTGAAAAGCAGTTTAATTCTTTCTTAACTTAGGTGCTTAACCCTATATTGAATGTTTGAGGAGAGTGAGCTGTTTAGGACATGATCTGTGCCCCTCCCAAACTCCAGGATCTCATCATCCAATGTGAAAGTAGAAGCTAAAGTACCATGTTGCTTATCCACAAAAAATACAGTTTATAGGCTTTGTTAGGTAGAAGGTTCTCTAAATAATTTGCTGTGTTGTGTGAAATCCTTTGCCATTGCCAGGCAATAACTTAAATCGCCAAAAAGCTTTAGCATCAAATAATCTTTCTAGAAAGAGGAAACCAGACAAAAGAAGACTTTTCATACCTATACTGAGCCTGGGAGGTCACCCCCAGAAGAACTAATCTGAGAGAGAAGTTTACACATTTTTAATACTCTCAGCTTGTAGATAATTGATCTAATTTAACCTAATTTGACTAGAATTTCCATGTCATAAATTATATTGTCTCGTCTCATAAGCAACATGCATTTTGGCTGTCCTAATCAGCTATTATTCAATGAATGAAGTTAATAACTCAGGTACCTGATGCCAAAAATGAATCTCCACTAGGACTGAGAATTCTGAGATAAATACAAGGCTGTACGCTAGGCAAGTGGTAAGCCTCACAGTTAAGATCAGTAGGGAAAGAATGGCTAAGTCAACAGGCAATACTGAGACTGTACTCTTTGAGGGTACAGAAAGTAAGCTTAGCTCTCAAAGAAATTGAAAATCCCAGCTACACTAGAAGTTAGTCTTCGACTTTGGGAAATTCAAACCCTTGTTAATGCATGAAAGTGAATAGTTTTACAAATAAATTGTGAAGAGATGCTCAGCCTCAGCAAAGCAAAGTGCACATGAAACACACACTATCTCAGATCCAGTTGGTAAACATTAGACACATAAAGATTAAGAGCTGACAAATGTGGAAAAACAGAAATCTGATGTCGTAAAGTTTGCATAGCCACTTTTAAAGGCAGCTGGGTGATGTCGAGTAAAATTGAAGTTTTAGATGCCCTGTGACCCAATGGATCCAATTTTTAGTATGTACTCTAAAGAAACACATATTCACAAGGCAGCTTCTAATATAAAATTGGAAAAATCAAAATCTAACAAGATAATGGAATATGCTAGATGCTATAAAATATTAAGTATCAGTGAAAAAAAAAGAAGAAGGACTGTATGCTGACAGTAGATCTCTAGGATGCAATGGTAAATTTGTTAAAAGTTTGGGGGGAAATACATGTAATACACATGATACTGTTGATGTTTTTTTTTAAAAAAATGCCATACACAATACTGTATAGTGTATTTCTGCAAATAACTATCTGTGTACAATATAAATAGAGAGTTTGGAAGGATACTAACCAAGCTGTTTACAGTAGTTTGGCAGTGTGTGTTAGCTTAAAGTGTAATATTTGATGTTTGTGAATTTGCATTCATGTACTGTTTCTGTAGTGACATTAATAAATTAGAAATAAAAAGAAATAGAAAATATTTTCTTCTTGTCTATTGCTAATATCTCTTCCAGCGTCCTAGGTCTCCTCTTTGGCCTCCCCACTTGACTACTGTCCCAGGAATGTTTTCCATTCTCCACCCCCCACTCCTCCCCAACACTTCTTGTATATCACCCCTCTTCTCTGGATTGTTCATGTAAGTATGTAATAATAATTAAATGTAATACACCTCCCCCTCCCTCCCCCAGCTTTCTCCTTTGCTTTCCCTGCTCTCCTGGGCTGTCACAGTTGCACCAGCTGGCCTTGGTCCACAGAGCCACTGGAGCTGTTCTCAAGGCCACCAATAATCCTTTGATGGTTAACTACGGTGTTCTTACTGGAAGGCTATGCCTAATTTTTGATTATTATTTAATCAAGATGAGATATCATTTTCCATTTCTTCACTTTCAATTTTCCTTACTGTTCTTAACTCTTTATTTTTAGGAGTGTCTCTTAAAGCATATAGCTGATCTTTTGTGTTTTTAACTCAATCTGTCTTTTAACAAGTGAGTCCATTCCCATGTATCCTCATTGCTGGCATGTCTGGACTATTTCTGTCATGGAATTTTGTGCTTTCTCTTTAAAATACTTTCTGGGAACTTCCTCATTCCCCCTTCTTTTGGCTTATTCAACTGATATTATTAATTTCTCACTCCTTTCATTGTTGGGAAGTTATACATCCCATGTCCACTCACACTAGTGGTTCTCGTACCATCATCTTTGTCACAACGTTTGTGGTGATCCCCAATCATTTCCAAAAGTAGTCTAGTAAATGTCCATGTGTTCACCACCCAATTCAAACTATACGTGCTCATGGCCAATCTTATATTACTAACATTTCTATGTACTAATCCCATGATCTTCTAGATTATTTTGAAGAGAACCTGAGATGTCCTAAACTTCACATTCATGAAGTTTTTTTTAAAGATTTATTTATTTATTATATGTAAGTATATTGTAGTGTCATCAGACATTCCAGAAGAGGATGTCAGATCTCATTACGGATAGTTGTGAACCACCATGTAATTGCTGGGATTTGAACTCAGGACTTTTGGAAGAGCAGTCAGTGCTTCCAACCGCTGAGACATCTCACCATACCATTGCACCACCTCAAAATGAGCAATCCGTTTGTCTCACAGGAAATCTAGTCAGCGTTCACTGATAGTCACATCTCCTTTCTGTCACATTTATAGTTTCTTTGAATCTGGACCAAAGGAAGGACTGGTGACACATTTTAAATGATTGTCATACGTCAAAATCTTTTCATCTAAAGGGTCCATGTGTCTCTCTCTCTTCCTGCCCCTTGAAATACTCTAGTAATCTGTGCTATTTTCCTGTGGCTATTCCTGGAACTTGAGTTTCCCTGGTTGCATTTTTGTAGAGTTCTTTCTTTCTTTCTTTCTTTCTTTCTTTCTTTCTTTATTTATTTATTTATTTATTCATTCATTCATTCATTCAAGACAGGGTTTCTCTGCGTAGCCCTGGCTGTCCTGAAACTCACTCTGTAGACCAGGCTGGCCTCGAACTCAGAAATCCGCCTGCTTCTGCCTCCCAAGTGCTGGGGTTAAAGGCATGCGCCACCCCGGCCAAGTTCTCTATTTCTAAGTCAGATCTTGAAGCTTCAAATTTATATTTTGTCAGAATTGATTCAAACACTTTGCTGAATGCTTCTGTCTGATTGCTTCTACTCTTGTGATATTGCCAACACTGATCATTATTCCATGTGCCTATCTGAATTCTCTTACACTTTCTCTCACCCTCGTGGGACACTCCGCTAAAGAGAAACTTGTCCTTGCTGTTACATAGTCATCTAAGAAAGTGGGGGCTTTCTTTCTTTCTTTTACTTCCAGTTTCAAACTACAAGTAAATAAAAATAAATATGTTGCTCTATGGAAAAAATGAAGTGAGTTCATTTGGGATACCAAACCTCTGGTGCTCGGTAGGGAGAGCCAGGAAGGAACTAAAGAAAAGACAAAAGTTGGTGGTCGAAAACAACTGGTCTCCACTGCAGAGTCATGCAGTGACTTCTGAGTCAAGAGCATCTTGACTTTTTTTAAAGATTTATTTATTTATTTTATGTATATGAACATACACTGTAGCTGTACAGGTGGTTGTGAGCCTTCAACTGGTTGTTGGGAATTGACTTTTAGGACCTCTGTTCACTCCAGTCAACCCTGCTCACTCTGGTAGAGCCTGCTTGCTCAGTCCCTGCTTGCTCCAGCCCAAAGATTGATTTATTTTTATAGCTGTAGCTGTCTTCAGACGCACCAGAAGAGGGCGTCGTCAGTCCTCATTATGGGTGGTTGTGAGCCACCATGTGGTTGCTGGGATTTGAACTCAAGACCTTCGGAAGAGCAGTCGGTGCCCTTACCCAGCTAAGCCATCTCACCAGCCCTCAAAAGCATTTTGAAACAGGAGGATTGCCATGAGTTGAAAGCTAGCCCAGTTTACTGAATGGGACTCTCAAAAAGAAAAAAAAAAAAAGTGTGTGTGTGTGTGTGTGTGTGTGTGTGTGTGTGTGTATTGAGGGGTAGGGATGTATGGTGGTTTGAATGAGATGTCCACTATAACTTCTGGCATTTAGGATGTTTGGTCCCCAGGGGTGGTGCTATTTTGGGAGGTTTAGCAGATATGGTCTTGCTGGAGGAAGTATGTCACTAAGGGTGGACTCTGAAGTTTCGAAACTCTTGGGCCATTCCCAGTTGGGGGCTATCTTAGCTTGTTGCTTGTGACTCTGAGATGTGAGCTCTCCACTATTCCTGCCATTCCGCCTTCCTGCTGCCAGATTTCCCCGCTGTCATGGTGATGGGATCTCATCCCTCTGGAACCCTAATCTCAAAGTCAACCCAGTTTTCTTTCTTGAGTTGCCTTGCCTTGATGTTTTGTCACAATAATAGAGATGTAACTAAGATAGGATGGGAAGCCCATATCCAGGCATAACTGGCGCTACTTTGAGAGTAAGAGTAGCAGCCAAGAACAGAGCAGTGGAAGCTGTCCAAGCACCCAGGGAGTCACTACATGGACAAGGAGCCTACTCATACATGCTCCGCTTCTGCCATGTGGTTACCGAACATACTTCCATATAAGCTCATGAGCCAAAATGCTTACTGAGAAAGAAGATGGCAATGGGCGAATGGCCTTTAGCATTACGCAAACTATTTCTAATAGTTGGCTCAGCAGCATCGGTACCCAAGGGTTCTGCTGTGTTAGTTCAGCATGCCTCCACAAAGACCAATTTATCATCTTTTTGGACTTTCACCAGACACAAGGAAAGTGACTCAGGACAAGGACTTAGTGTTGAAGCATTAGCTTAATAATCTTGTGCAAGATTGGGCAAGGACCTAGGTCCGTGTGGTCCTCCTCTCATCCACCGCTCTTAGTCGTCGTTGGTTTCCTTTTTCTCAACTCTCCCATCCTGCCTCTAATAGCCAACTGTTGCAAAAATAATCACTTGAGAAAATTTGTAAAGGAGTCCCTTTATAGAATGAAAATGGGCCCCTTAAAGGCCGCCCTGTCCTATTCTCTAGAGAAAGCAAACAAGAGGAGTTCCAAGCCTGTGATTCTTGCTTTTTTCACTACTAACTTAACTTCCGGAACCTACCCAGTTCAGCGTTCAGTAACGGCTCTGATGCCAGCTGACTCATCCCAGAAAGGCAGCTTCCTGGAAGCATTCTCTTCTCAGATAATCACACCCTCAAACAAGCTTCTGCCCCTTGGGTCCTGACTGCCATCCCGGGGTGGGGGAGGCACAGGAACAGGAGACTTGATGTCATGTCTGCGACTTAACAGAAGTTTAAAATGGACAGCTTAGACTCTGGGCAGGAGAGCATCAAAGGCAGAAGCTGAGCAGTACGATGTTAAATGGAAAGTCCCCTTTGCCCTTTGATTGCCCTCCGCATCCGCCGGCCTCAGAGCTGCAGTCTCTAAGAACAGGGGTCCTGCCTTCATAGTTAGAGTTGGATGTCCTGGCACAAATTACTCAGATTAGTGAAGGAGCGAATGAAGATTCACATGACCCTTGTACATCTTTTTATTCTTACGTTTTCCAATCATTAAGTATCAGGGTAATAACTTACTCATAGCCCTCTTGGAGGACATGACCCCTCCTGCCAGCGTCTGCTTTTTTTATTTTACTACTTTCTGGGCACCTGGCTAAAGCCATGGTCTTTTTCTTTTATCATATTTTGACCAGAGACTCTGGAGAAAGACTGGGAAATTTACAACCCCTTTGACAAAAAAAAATTCCCCCTTACCCTTTTAGAACAGCACAACTATGCCATGGCTTGAGACAGCAAGTATTTGCTCATTTTACAAGTATGGAGACATGTTTAGGAGCTTGCCATCTGCCCAAGATCTTGGCTTTGACCAGCGGCACAGCTAGAGTCTAAGAGACTTGGTATTCCATATTTCTCCCACCATGCTTCCCTGGGCTCAGGATTAAAGGGATAAAAGCATATTTTCTGGAACAAGTATGTTGAAGATGTATACCTGGCTTGTTAGGGTCATGACATCTATAAACCTTGGGCTCTGTATTTAACAGCTGGCTATTCAGGATGAACAGAATACGGATAACACATAACAACACACCCTCCCCTCAAGCAGCCTTCATTCAGCTCTCTGAAATCAGTGCCGATTGCTCCTTTGTCAGGAATGTGGATTTTCAAGCCAAGTGTGGTAGCTCATAGCAGTAATCTCAGCATTTGGGGTGCTGAGACAGGATTGCAAGTTGAGGCCAGGCTGGTCTATCTAGAAAGTCTATGCCAGCCTGGGCTACATAATGAGACCCAGTCTCAAAAAGAAAAGACTATTAAAATAATTTTTTAACAAGTAGTGCATACTCTTTTTTTTTTTATGACAGTTTTACTACTTATAAAGGACTCATCAGTACATCAAACAACACAGGACAAGTTCTTGAGCCCTACCAGTCAGCAATTTGGGTTGGAATAAATGTAGTCATCCACACAGTGCTTGTGAATTGCCCTATTACAAGGCTGGAAGCTGCTTCATATAAGTTACAAATAACAATTTACTCCTTTTTTTATACACAGCATAGTCTGACCTTTAAGAAAAGTATAAAGGGACAATTTTACTTAATATTTCTTTCTCCAAGGAATTGTGTGCAGTTTTATACTAGATCTAAGAAAGAAAATTGAGTCATGCTGCTAAGCTAAAAGATAGGAAAGTAGACAAAATATACTCATTAAATTGCTAGGAAATCTTAGACAGAAGGATAACATCTTTGGATAAGACCAAGGCTGTGCAGAAAAAAAAAAGAGCAAGTTCAACAAAAGGGAAGGAATATATAATAGAGAATCTTATGCCTTTCATAAGGACACATTTGACAGGTCTGGTGGCATAGGTCTGTAATCCAGCTACTGAAGAGCCTAGAACAAGAGAGTCACAGCTTCAAGGTCTGCTTGGGCTACAAAGCCTACCAGACCCTATTGTCAAGATTAAAAAAAAAAACAAAAATTCTTGGGATTTAAAGCCCAGTTTGGGGAGCAAGTTCCTTTATCCCTGGTCTCTCTCTCTTTCTCTCTCTCTCTCTCTCTCTCCATCGCTCTCTCTCTCTCTCTCTCTCTCACACACACACACACACACACACACACACACATTTGCTTAAATCACATGGTGACTTCTATAGTACTGACCCACCAAATATTCCTCTTCTATTTATGCTGTGGACTTCTGCCCAGATGTCACACATAAATATGTAAGAGGTCATCTAGCACTCCCTCTCTATTCTGTAGAGGGAGGTCTGCAGGGGTCCTCGGGCTCCTTTTCTACTTCAGAGCTACTGGCAAGGAGTCTCCACAGCTTTTCCCTTGCACTCTTCCTGCCTCTGTAGGTGGCTCTGTTCTATCTCAGTGCCCAGACTGGCTTGCCTCCTCCTCAGGTTCTTTTGCTTATTAATGGCCTGCTTCTTGGCCTGAAGCAGCTGCTGGTCACACACACACACACACACACACACACACACACACACACACACTGACTGGCTGGGGATAGAGGCTGAGTCCCTTTATTATTCTGGTGGTTCTCATGTGTCTAGTCTGGGAAAGGGTTTCTCTATTCAGAAATTAGGAGGAAAGCATAAACTGTCCATTTATTTTTCATCTTCCTCTCTTATCTAGATGTATTTAGCTAATTAATTAATGATATTTCCTTTATGACACAGATGGTGTCTTAGTTAGGGTTCTCTAGAGTCACAGAACTTAGTCTCTATGTAGTAAAGAGATTTATTGATGACTTACAGTCTGTAGTCCAACTCCCAACAATCAACTCCCAACAATAGTCACGGCAGCAGCTGTGAATGGAAGTCCAAGGATCCAGCAATTGCTCAGTCCCACAAGGCAAGCAGGCGAAGCAGAGAGCCTTCCTTCTTCCAATGTCCTTATATACGTCTCCAGCAAAAAGTGTGGCCCAGGTTAAAGGTGTGTGCCACCACACCTTTAACCCCGGATGACCTTGAACTCATAGAGCTTTCTATGTTAATCCTGTGGGATTCGTAGCCACTATCCCTCAAGGTCTCCATGCCAAGATTCAAGTCAGAAACTTGTATCTCTCAGCCTCCAGATTAGGGCCACAGGTGAGCCTTCTAATTCTGGATTGTAGTTCATTTCAGACGTAGTCAAGTTGACAACCAGGAATAGCCACTACAGATGGGAATCTTAGTAGAATGTTGACTATAAGAGAACGAGTACACCTCATTGCCTTATATCGTCTCTCACCATTAAGCATCTTGTTAGCTATGGGTTTCTACTAAGTTAGCCTTTATCACAGCAGGTAAGTTAGTCCCCTTCTATTTCTGGTCAAGAGCTATGGCACACTTAACCAGAAGCTAAAAGAAGCAGGAAATCAGTTTTGCTTCCAGTCTTAGAGGAGACACAGGTCTACGGATGCTGTGTCTTTGGCTCTTAGAATGGAGATGGGTAATCTGTTTGTGGAAACCCGTAGGTATTCATTTTACTTTATTTATTTGCCCAATTATTGTCAAGTAAATCCCAGCTTCCCAACTCAAATGGTATTCTCCCGTAACCTACTCTCTCTCCCTCTCCCTCCCTCCCTCTCTCCTTCCCTCCGTGTGTTGTGTTGTGTTGTGTGTTGTGTTGTTTTGGTTTGTTTGTTTAAGTTAGAGTCTTGCTATGTATCCAAGACTGACCTCAAATTCTCTACAAGCACCCTGTCTCAGCCTCCCATGTGTTACAGCTACAGGTCTGACCACAGCACTCCACTTTTTTTTTTTAAGCTTTTCTTCTCCTACTCATGCCCTATAACTTATAAATAAGGGTTATTTCTAGAGACCTCCTTAAATCCTAAGTCCACCTAGCAAGAAGAGTCCAACCCAGGGCTTGGAGCCTTGCTCTTCTTCACAGCAGCAGGCATACGATGTCAGATTGTTGTTCACCCATGTCTGATAAGGCCTTCCTTTCAAATTAATTACTTATTAAGTGCAATTTCCTTTTTACATTTTATTTATCTTGTGTGGACATGGGAAGAGGGGTATCTTGCTGTGGCAGCAGTGTGTTCGTGGAGGTCAGAGGTTCTGCCTAAGAAAAGGATTTCTTACCCACACGATTAACCTGAACTGGTGCTTTCAATCATCCCTGGGCTTGAGCCCCAGACATTTTTATACCTCATGGCAAGGCTACACAGTAAGACCAGGATGGGGCGTAAAGAAGAGTGCATTCTAGGGTAGGTGTGTGTCAAGAAGACCCGAAGGCTGTTTGTGTACGAGGATCCTTTCCTGGCCCCTTTGTAAAGTCCTTGCACTTTACACCACAAAAGTAAAATTAACTCTGAAAATACACCTATGTAAAACACAAAAACCTAAGGTGAGTCCATTTTAAAAAAGATATCTCGACTCCCGCCAAGGAAGCGGGTAGGCTGTCTCCAAATATTCAACTCTCTTGCTCCTCTCAGCTCTCTAGCAGATGACCTGCTAAGGTCTCCCTTTTCTCTCTGACCTCACAACCAAGGAATTTAAAAAAACAAAAACAAAAACAAAAAAACTTCTCTAATCTTCCTTCTCCCAACTCATCCCAGGATCCCAGGCTCCAATACCAGCAGGTATTCCTTGGGAACACATCAGCTGAGCAGGCCGCAGTAACAGGTAAGCTAACCTTCACCTGTCTTAATTGCTCAGGTGCCCTCCTCCTATGTGCAACCAATGCCTACCACTGTCCTCCAGCTAGTTAAACCAATACCTATGCCATTACCTTTATTGCTCCCAGTATTCAAGTTGCTCCTGACAACCAACCCCTCCTTGATACTGTTCTTAGTTGGACTAGGCATTATGATGGACATGGGTACCAGATAAGTGGGTTGAGACTGGCTGCCTTTGCTTATTATGAGGCAATGGCCCTGGCTTATCAAAAGATGAATCAGCCTTCATGGGGGGTCATCTCCTGGCCAATGACTGACAGGCCCAGCTCCCTCAAATCTTAAGGGATGAGACAATAGTCTGTAATGCTCTAATCTCTAGAACAGGTAAGTGTCACAGGTAGAATTCAGGTTTTATTCTTTTCACCAGGAGGATGCAGCTTTCCTTTAAGGGGCCTCAGCAGAATCCTGATATTTCCATCTTTTCCTCCAGTACTTTAAATTCTAAGAAAGGGCATTTGTCAAGTCTCTCTTTCCAGTGTTACCAGGAAAATAGGAGACATTGCCTTCGAGTTTCTTCACTGAAGGCCTGCTCCTGGGCTGGAAAGATGGCTCATGGGTTAAGAACCTATTCTGCACTTTTAAAGGACCAGAATTCTATCCCTCTCGGATGATCAACATACAAGCTACATCCTTAAAGAAATTGAGTCTCCCTCCCACAGCCATCAACTGCCCACTATACCTGAGTTAGGAAATGAGGCTTCTGAATTTCTTCCCCCTCTAGGCCAGAAAATTGATTGACTTCACAAGGAATTTTTAAGGGCTCAGTTAAATAATATATACAAATGTGGTTCTGTAGACTATATGTTGAAATGATGGGAGAGTGTTTCCTCTTCTTCCCCTAGCATTCGCTGAACAGGGAAGGAGCATCAAAAGCAGACAAGCAAAACTTTTGGGAGGACTATCCTAGATTCAAGAGTAGGAGTTAAAAGTCATTTGCATGCAAACATAAATTAGATCCCCAGGGCCCGCAAGGTGGCAGGTAAGAACCAACACTGAGCTGTCCTCTGACATCCAAACATACACACTGAATTGTACATTCATGCCTGACTTCACAGACAAAATATACAAAAATTTATATAAAGAGTTTTGAGTGTGATGTCAAAACAGCTAGCTCAAGAGCTAAATCTACCTCATTGGATTAGTGTTTGTTATCTTTTTCTATATGCCAATTGTATATTAAACTATAAAGCTGGAGAACAGGAAGCTTGTCAAAAAATGCCAGAAAGCTGAAGGACACAAATTCCTCATGGGAAAGTGTAGGACTATAGAGGGAATCTCTTACATAAGCATCACCTGTCAACAAAAAAGCCAATGGCCAATGAGCTGAGGCAGGAAATAGGAGGTGGGACACTGTCAGAAAGAGAGAGGATTCTGAGAAATAGAATAAAAGGAAAGGAAGGTAAACCAGCAGGTATCTGAACTCAGGAAAGAATAAAGATGCCAAGGAGATTTGAGTGAGGTGTTGAAGAAGACTCAAAGGAAGAAGTGAGCCAGGATTGAAGGAGAGGTAACTAACCATGTGGGAAACATACAGTAGGTTAAATAAGGTACAAGCTAGTCAGGGAAGGAGTCAAGGCCTATAGACTAGGCATTTAATAATAAATAATTAGCCTCAGGAGTCATCATTCTGGGAGCAGGGGCTGAATAGAAAAATAAATGTTGTGTTTTGTTTTTGTTGCTTGTTTTTTGTTTTGTTTTGTTTTGTTTTATATAGGACTATGTAAGAAAATGCTCACCCCTGGAAAAACAAATTTACATCCTTCCCAGGTATCCTATCTTAAAACTGCCACAGAACAGATGTGACCATTAGATGCTTGTGGTATCACTAAACACTCACACCACTTGCCCCTCTGAGGATCTAAAGCTGAAAGAAGTGTTTTAAATTAAAAACAATCTTGTAGTTGAAAATTAGTATCAAATTTTAAAAACAATATGATTATATGTAGAGAGCTGTCTGGACCTTGCCCTAAGATGGCGTCGGCTTCCGCTCCTTGCTGGAGTGGAAGAGTGATAAGCAACACCTTATTTGGCTGTGCTTGTTTGCCTGACTTGCTTCTGCCTTTGGCAACCTATCTGCACGTACCATGTGGCCTACTGAGATAGGCTTGGCATAGAGCATTTAAGGGCCTGGGGTGTTGCCCTCAGGGTCAGAAGTAAGAAGTCAGTCAGTCAGTCAGTCAGTCAAGAAGTAAAGAAGTCAGAAGTCAGAAGTCAGAAGATTAGTCAGTCAGAAGAATGTTCAAAGTTCCTGAATAAACTGCTTTAAGAAGGGCCCTCGGATCGTGTCGTTCTTGCTGGCCAAGACAGTTGCAGCAATTATACACATTTACACACTTAAAAATAAATGGTTGTGCCTTCTGGTCTACTTCCTCACCCAGGCCAGATCATCTGGCCTGATACCCTCCCATACCCTACAGCCTGTGTGCCTCCCAGGATGTCTGCAGTAACCAGTGACACAAGAAGGCCAACCTAACCAGAGACAGGACTGCTGCCTCCAAGGAGACAGGCTCCAATCAGAGACACCCAGGACAGTTAACACCAGAGATAATCAGATGGCCAGAGGCAAGTGCAAGATCATAAGTGACAGAACCTAGTGCAATTCAGCACTATCAAAACCCAGTTCTCCCATCATTGCAAGCCCTGGATACCCTAACACACCTGAAAAACAAGATAATTACCTAAAATCCTATCTCATGAAGGTCTTTAAGAGAGTATAAATAATTCTCTTAAAGAAATACAGAAAAATACAGGCAAACAGGTAGAAGCTCTTAAAGAAAAAACAAATAAATCCCTTAAAGAAATACAGAAAAATACAATCAAGTGGGTGAAGGAATTGAACAAAACAGTCCAAGAACTAAAAAATGGAAATAGAAACAATAAAGAAAACTCAAATGGAGGCAACCCTGGGCATGAGTTCAGGAAAGAGATTAGGAGCTACAGATGCAAGCAAGCATCACCAGCTGAATGCAAGAGCTAGAAGAAAGAATCTCAGGTGTAGATGATACCATAGAAGATATTGACACATCACTCAAAGAAAATATAAAGAGTAAAAAAGCTCCTAGCCCAAAATATCCAGGAAATTCAGGACACAATGAAAAGATTAAACCTAAGAATAGTAGAAATAGAAGAGGGTTAAGAGTCTGAGCTCAAAGGGCCAGAAAACATCTTCAACAAAATCACAGAAGAAAATGTCCCTAACCTAAAGAAAGAGATGACCATAAGCATACAGGAAGCCTAAAAATATCAATTTGATTGGACGAGAAAAGAAAATCCTCTCATCACAAAATCAAAACACTAAGTGCACAGAACAAAGAAGGAATGTTAAAAGCAATGAGGGAAAAAGGCCAAGTCACATATGAAGGCAGGCCAGAATTACACCAGACTTCTCACCAGGGACTATGAAAAGCCAGACAATCCTGGACAGATCTCAACTAGACCCTAAGAGAACATAAATGACAGCCCAGGCTACTATACCCAGCAAAACTCTCAATCACCATAGATGGAGAAACCAAGATATTCCATGACAAAACCAAATTTAAATAATATCTTTTTACTAACCCAACCCTACAGAGGATACTGGAGGAAATCTGTAACACAAGGAGGTAACTACACCCAAGAAAACAAAAGAAATTAAACATTTCATAACAAATCCAAAAGAAGAGAATCACACACACATAATGCTACCACCATTAAAAAAAAAAAGGATCTAACAATTATCTGTCTTTAATATCTCTCAAAATCAATGAACTCAATTCCTCCAATAAAAAGACATAGGCTAGCCAGGCGGTGGTGGCACACGCCTTTAATCTCAGCACTTGGGAGGCAGAGGCAGGCAGATTTCTGAGTACAAGGCCAGCCTGGTCTACAGAGTGAGTCCCAGGACAGCCAAGGCTACACAGAGAAACCCTGTCTTGAAAAAACAAAACAAAAAAAAGACATAGGCTAACAGACTGGATGTGTAAACAGGATCCAGCATTTTGGTGCTTACAGGAAACACACCTCAGTGGCAAAGACAGACACTACCTCAGAGTAAAAAGCTTGAAAAGAAATTTTCCAAGCAAATGGTCCCAAGAAATAAGCTGGAATTGCCATTCTAATATCCAATAAAATGGACTTTCAACCAAAAGTTATCAAATGAGATGAGGAAAGACACTAAAAGGAAAAATTCACCCAGAGGAAGTCTCAATTCTGAACACCTATGCCCCAAATGCAAGGGGATCCATATTCATAAAAGAAACATTACTAAAGCTCTAAACATACATTGAACCTCACACAATAATAGTGAGAGACATCAATGGCCAGGTCATTGAAACAGAAACTAAACAGAGACACAGTGAAACTAACAGAAGTTATGAACCAAATGGATTGAAAGATCTCTACCTTTGGAGGAGAATATTTCACCTCCAAACAAGAAAATATACCTTCTCAGGACCTCATAGAACCTTCTCCAAAACTGACCACATAATCAGACACTGTAGAGAAATGGCATGAGGAGACTGCTCTCAGCTTGTTAGCTGCTCGGCAACGAAGGATTCCTGTCAATCTTAGCATACTAAGATAATGAGGAGGTATGCTTTCTCAAGCAGAGAATCCTGATGTTCTGCCAAGTAAGCTGAAAACCTGAGAAAGAGGCCTTCATGATCCTTTGCCCATAAGAAAGTAACTTTGTTTTTAGTTATAAGAAGCAATACATATAAGAGTTGGACTGCTGACAGATTTCTCAGTCTGCAAGGTTTGGGACACTTTAAACCAAGATAAGCTATTGCTAGGGAAACAGAACCTGGTGTAAACTGGAAACCATGGGAAATCTTTATCATGCTTTGCCTTTAAAAGAAGATGAAACTTTGAATAAACTGTGCATTGGCTGGTTTAGCTGTGTACCCCATGTCCTGTTAATGTGGCTTTACCTTCGTGATCCCAATGCACTAGATGTTGACAAGACAAAAAACTAGCCTCAACATATACAAGAAAATTGAAATAATTCCATGCATTCTATCAGATCACCACAGACTGAGGCTAGACTTCAATAACAACAAGAACAGCAGAAAGCCCACATACTCATAGAAACCTAACACCTCTCTGCTCAGTGATAATGTGGGCAGGGAAGAAAGGAAGAAAGAAATCAAAGACTTTATAGAATTCAAGTGAAATTCACCATACCCAAACTTATGAGACACACTGAAAGCAGTGCTAAGAGGAAAATTCATAGTATTAAGTGTCTTCCTAAAAAAAACTGGAGAGATCTCATATGAGCAACTTAACAGCACACCTGAAAGCTCTAGGACAGAAAGAAGCAAACAAACCCAAGAGGAGGAGAAGGCAGGAAGTAGTCAAACTCAGGGCTGAAATCAACAAGTTAGAAACAAAGAGAATGATGCGAAGAATAAACAAAACCAAGAGCTGGTTTAAGGAAATAGAAATAGTCATTAAAAACCTCCCAATTGGGCTAGTGAGATGGCTCAGTGGGCAAGAGCACCACCCGACTGCTTTTCCAAAGGTCCTGAGTTCAAATCCCAGCAACCACATGGTGGCTCACAACCACTCATAATGAGATCTGACGCCCTCTTCTGGTGCGTCTGAAGACAGCGACAGTGTACTTATTTATAATAGTAAATACATCTTTTGGAAAAAAACAAAAAACAAAAACCTCCCAATCAAAAAGAAGCCCAGGGCTAGATGGTTTTTGTGCAGAGTTCTACCAGACCTTCAAAGAAGAGTTAATACCAATACTCCTTAAACTATCCCATGAAATAGAAACAGAAAGAATATTATTTAACTCATTTTATGAAGCCATAGTTACTCTGACAGCTAAACCACACCAAGACTCAAGAAAGAAAGAAAACTTCAGGCCAATTTCACTTTATGAATATCGATACAAAAATATTCAATAAAATTCTCACAAACTGAATCCAAGAACACATCAAGACCATCATTCACCATGATCAAGTACGCTTCATCCCAAGAATGCAGGGATGGTTCAATATACAAAAGTCCATTAATGTAATACACTATAGAAGCAAAATAGTTACATGATCATCTTGTTAGATGCTGAAAAGCCTTTGACAAAATACAACACCCTTCCATGTTAAAAGTCTTGGAGAGATCAGGAATTCATGATACATACTTAAACATAATAGAAGTAATATATAACAAACCAACAGCCAACATCAAATTAAATGAGGAGATACTAGAAGTGATCCCACTAAAATCAGGGGAAAGACAAGGTTGCCCACTCTCTCCCTATCTATTCAATATTGTACTTGAAATTCTAGCTAGAGCAATTAGACAACAAAAGGAGACCAAGGGGATACAAATTGGAAAGAAAGAAGTCGAAGTATCACAATTTCCAGATGATATGATAATGTACATAAGTGACCCCCCAAAATCCCACCAGAGAACTAACTACTACAGCTGATAAACAATTTCAGCAAAGTGGTAGGATATAAAATTAACTCAAAAAAATCAGTAGCCTCCCTTTATACAAACAATAAATAGGTTGAGAAAGAAATTATGGAAACAATACCTTTCACAATAGCCACAAATAGTATAAAATATCTTGGTGTAACTCTTATCAATCAAGTGAAATATCTGTATGACAAGACTGCAAATCCCTGAAAAAAGAAATAGAAGAAGATCTCAGAAGATGGAAAGATCTCCCATGCTCATGGATTGGTAGGATCAACATAATGAAAATAGCCATCTTATTAAATTCAATCTACAGATTCAATGCAATCCCCATCAAAATTCCAACACAATTCCTCACAGACTGGGATAGAGCAATTCTCAACTTCAATATGGAAAAACAAAATCCCAGGATAGCCAAAACAATTCTTAACAATAAAAGATTGTCTGGGGTAATCACCATCCCTGACCTCAAGCTGTTTTACAAACCAATAGTGATAAAAAACAAAACAAAACAAAACAAAACAAAACAAAACAAAAAAAAAACAAACCACATGGTATTGGTACAGAGACAGAAAGGTCGACCAGTGGAATAGAGTTGAAGACCCAGAAGTAAACCCACACACCTTTGGACACTTGATCTTTGACAAAGAAGCCAAAAATATACAGTGGAAAAAAGAAAGCATCTTCAATAAATGGTGCTGCTCTAAATGGAGGTCTGTATGTAGAACAATGAGAAATAGATCCATATTTGTCACCTTGCACAAAGCCCAAGTCCAAGTGGATCAAGGACCTCAGCGTAAAACCAGTATACTGAATCTAATAGAAGAGAAAGTGGGAAAGAGTCTTGAACTCTTTGGTATGGGGGAAATTTCCTGAACAGAATACCAATGGCGGTCGGGTCTACCAGAGCTAGCAGGGCTGACTGGACCAGGCAGGTTTGATTGGATAGAGCAGAGGTCTTAAAAGTCAATTCCCAACAACCAGATGAAGGGTGACAACTATCTGTACAGCCACAGTGTGTACTCATATACATAAAATAAATAGATAAATCTTAAAAAAAAAGAAAACCAATGGCTCAAGGTCTAAGATCAACAGTTGATAAATGAGACCTCATGAAACTGAAAAACTTCTGTAAAGCAAAAGACCTCATCATAGGACAAACCAGGAACCTACAGGTTGGGAAAGAGTCTTCACCAAAGCTACATCTGATCAAAGGCTAATATCCAAAATATATAAAGAACTTAAAAAGTTATCCTCAAACCCCAAAGAACCCAATTTTAAAAATGGAATATAGAGCTAAACAGATGGTTCACAACAGAAGAATCTCTAATGGCCAAGAAGCACCTAAAGAAATGTTCAACATCCTTAGTCATCAGGGCAATGGAAATCAAAATGATGCTGAGATTCCACCTCACACCAGTCACAATGGCTAAGATCAAAACCTCAGGTGACAACAGATGTTGGAGAGGATGTGGAGAAAGAGGAACACTCCTTCATTTGTGGTGGGATTACAAGCTGGTACAACCATTCTGGAAATCAATTTGAAGGTTCCTCAGAACATTAGAAATAGGTCTACCTGAAGACCCAGCTGTACCACTCCTGGCCATATACTCAAAAGATGCCCTACTATGCCACAGAGGCACATGCTCCACTATGTTCATAGCACCCTTATTTGTGATAGTCAGAAGCTGGAAACAACTCAGATGTCCCTCTACGGAAGAAGGGATACAGAAAATGTGGTTCATTTACACAATGGAATACTATTCAGCTATGAAAAACGAGGACATCATGAATTTTGCAGGCAAATGGATGGAACTAGAAAATACCAACCTGAGTGAGGTAACTCAGACCCAAAAGGACATGCATGGTATGCACTCATGATAATTGGATATTAGCCAGGAAGTACAGAATACCTAGGATACAACCCACAGACTGTAAGAAGTGTAACAAGCAGAAAGGCCTAAGTGAGGATGGTTCAATTCCATTTAGAAGAGGGAAGGAAACAATCACAGGAAGCAGAGGGAGGGAGGGACCTGGGCCAGAGAGGGGAGGGAGAGGTGAAAAGGGACACGTGGTCAGGTATTGGGGTATGGGGTCGTGCCAGGAGAGAAGCCCAGAGGGTGGGAGAATAAATGAAAATTAGTAGCCTTGGGGGGTGGAAGGTGGGGAGGGGCCCTCTAGAGAGTACTAGAGATCCAGGAGGTGAGAGACTCTCAGGACTCAGTGGGAGTGACCTTAGCCAAAATAGGGAGAGAGAGAACTCCAAGAGCCCACTTCCAGTAGATAGACAGGTCTCAAGTGGAGGGACTGGGTTACTAACCCACAGTCAAATTCCTGTCCCAGAATTGTTCCTGTCTAAAAGAACTGCAGGAACAAAAATGGAGATTGAAGGAAAGGCAGTCAAATGACTGACCCAACTTGAGATCCATGTCATGGGGAAGCACCAAGGCCTGCCACTATTACTGATGCTGTGATGTGCTTGCAGATGGGAGCCTGGCATGGCTATCCTCTGAGAGGCCCTACCAACAGCTGACTAAGATGCAGTTACTTACACCCAATCATTTGACTGAAGTTGGGGACCATTGTGGTTGAATTAGGTAAAGGACTGAAGAAGCTGAAGGGGAGGGCAACCCCATAGGAAGACCATCAGTTTCAACTAACCCAGACTCCAGGGAGCTCCCAGAGACTGAGCTACCAACCAGGAGCATCACAGGCCAGTCCAAGGCCCCTGGCACACATATAGCAGAGGTCTGCCTGGTCTGGTCTCAGTGGGAGAAGATGCACTTAATCCTCAAGAGACTTGAGGCCCTCGAGGCCTGGTGGGGAACAGCACCCTCTTGGAGGTAAGGGGGAGGAAGAATGGGATGAGGAATTGGGGAGGGGGTGCTGAGAGAGGGGGCAACAACTGGAATGTAAATAAATAATTTTTAAAAATGCTTTTGCTTTTGTTTTCTAGAGGGAAAAAACTCAACAGAGAGCGTTAAAAGCATAAACAATTAACAATTTTTAGAAGTCTTAAGTCAGGAGTGTACAAAGACCCTAAAATGCCTGTAGGCTTATCATGGTCTTCTGTCCTTTGTTACCATGGTCTTACAGTCATGAATATAAGGAAGTTTTCTCTAGAGTGTAACAAGTCTGATGAACTAACATATTTAAGATTTCTCTCCCAAAACAAGGCAGCAGCCACAAGGCAAAGTGACAACATGACTACAGGACAGGGTTCATGTGGGTGTGCTCTTATGTCACATTAATAGCTTTATGGAAAGTAAATATACTCTGCACTGAGGAGGACTATGGAGGCTTCATTGTTTACTTTTTTTTTTTTTTTTTTTTTTGGAAGCCTTTCCTGTCACAGATTTTGAACAAGGCAAGCAGCTCCAAACTGATTCTGTTGGCAGAAGGTAATGGCTGAAGGGCTTTAAAGAGGAGTGGTGTGACATCATCTGGTTCCATGAAATAATACCTTTATCAAAGGGTAAAGAAATGAAAAAAATGAGATGTTGGTACCATTTTTCAGCAATGTTGGGATTGCTCTAAGGCAGATGACGGTGATGGACACGGTATAAATATTGATAAATGACAATGATCTGTCTTCTAACTTGAAAACTTTGTAGACCAATCATGCTAAAGACACAGAATTGAAATTAGCACTCCAAAGACAATAAAAGTATACATCTTAACAAAAATAATGACTTCAAAGTATGTTAAATCTACACATTTTCTCACAGTAGTAATTAATTCTGTTACCATTTCTTAGTTGTCTCCTCTAAGCAAGTGTATATATTATCTACCTTATGGATAGAGGTATTCAACCAAAACATCCTAATTTTAAGTGTTCTAATACATTTTGAAAACATGAAGTTAAATACCTAAAATCTGATAGTATTTAGAAGAATGGGCTACATATATAACACAGAAACATGAATCCCCTATTGTTCTGAAGAATTATGGAATGGCACCACTATTTTTATAAGTAGGCAAAGAACCTGAAAAGGTATTTCTCCAGAGAAGATAAACAGATGGCTGATGGGTATGTGAAAAGATGCTCAGATTCACTAATCATTAGGCAGCAATTCTCAACCTTCCTAACTCTAAGACCCTTTAATACACTTCCCCATGTTGTGGTGAGCCCAAACATAAAATTATTTTGTTGCTACTTCATAATTGTAATTTTGTTAGTGCTATGATTTATAATGTAAATATCTGATGTGCGGGATATCTGCTAGGCTATTCCCTGTGAAAGGATCATTGTACCTACAATGGTTTGAGAACCACCACCTTAGATGACTGCAATTTCAAGTCAAAATAAAGTGTCATTTACTTAGAGGGGACTGAAGAGTTGGTTTAGCAGTTAACATTGTGCACTGTTCTTGCAGTGGACCAGTTTGGTTCCCAGGGCTCCCACTGAAGGCTCACATGGCCTGTAACTTCAACTTCAAGGGATTCATCGCCCTCTTCTGGCAACTGCACTCATCTGCACAAAGCCATACCCAGTTAAACACATAACTTAAAATAAAATTAGTACTTTTAAGATAATAAATATTGGCAAGGACTCAAGAAATTAGGGTTCTCATACATTACCTACTGAGATTATTGATGGAACCTTTGTGAAAGAAACGAAAAGGCAATGTGTCCAGAGGTCCTGAGTTCAAATCCCAACAACTACATGGTGGCTCACAACCATCCATAAGGAGATCAGACACCCTCTTCTGGTACTGTCTGAAGACAGCTACAGTGTACTTAGATATTAGATATAATAATAAATAAGTCTTTTTTTAAAAAATAGAACTATTATATGAACCATCAACCTACATCCAAAATTAATCAAGATCTCATAAAATTTTTAGGAATCCCATCTTTAGTGCAATATTATTTCTGTATTTCACAATATAGAAACAACCAAAATATTCATCAGCAGTCCACAAATGAGTGAAGGAAAATAAGTATTTAGCCTTAAACAAAAGGTGTCTTCTGAACAATGTGTGACATCATAAATTAAACTAGAGGAGGTCATACTGAGAAAGAAGCCAGTCAAAGAAGAAGATGCCTCATGGCTCCACTGACGTGGAGGATGGAAGGAAGCCAATCCCAAAGTTGAATGGCAAATATCAAGAGCTAGGGCAAACAGGAAACAACTGAGCTGCAGATCAGCCCTGCAGAATTTCAGTTCTGCAGGCTAAGGATGTAGGTCTAGTAGATGGTTTACCTAGCATATGTTAAGCCACGTTTTATAGTCAGTTCCACAAAAGAAGGAAGGAAGGAAGGGAGGGAGGGAGGGAGGGAGGGAGGGAGAGAGAGAGAGAGAGAGAGAGAGACAAGAAACATCCAGTAGTATGAGTGAGTTTGGGAAACCGACTGAGCAATGAATATTATGCCTCTGGTTTACAGCACTGCACTGCACAAGGAAACTCTTTAAGTACTCTTCAGTCATCATGTGCCTTAAGAGTGAAGTATTTTCACCTGGGGTTACCCCTATATTTGTACACTGATAAATTATAAAATTATATTCTGTCAATAATGTATCAAATACTAATGAAAGTCAGTAATTTTTCTTACCCTTAAAAAAAAAAATCTGTTTGGGAAGCTAGAAAGGCGACTCAAGGGTTAAGAGCACTTGCTGTAGGACCCATATACAGTTCCCAACATTTCAGATAGAAAATGTAAATAAAGTTCCTGGTATTTCTTCCAGCTCCCTGAAGAATCACACACACAGCTTGGCATGTACGCTGTATCTATGGGACTCGGACATTTAGGTTGAATAAGTGGTCCACAGTTGCATAAGTGACTGCCCATAAGACAATTTGGTTTCAATGTTTTTCAAAAGTAAGTAGATAGGCAGCTTCTTTTTTTCCCCTTATTCTCCATTTTGTAAAACTCACGACTTTTATCAAAAAAAGCTACCAAGTGTCATTTGACCCAAGCTCATAGACATCTCATCAACCGCAGCAATTCACAATCCCTGTAAGATGGGTTTTCCCTGTGCTTGCTCCCAATACCTCAGTTACTTCCACTTCCAAATGACATGAAGGGGACATGTAAGAGACATAAAGTTCCTTTGTCTTATTACTGCGCTGCATGGTATCCAGTTCCTGACAGAGAAGTGAGCTTCAGACATAACCACTTGATGAGCCAACGCCACTGAACTTTTAGATCTCTTTAAGAAGCAAAGAACAGAATCTGCTGTTGCCGAATGATTCCCACAGAGGAAATTCTGTCTTTGTTCTGTGGAGAGAAACGGTCAGTAGAACACCTTCACAAGGCTCTTTAGACGCGCTGGCACGGGACGCCAGCGCACGCATACGGACAATAAGCTTAACTGGTAATAATGTTAAGTGATTGTATGGCTTCTTGATTATTATAACCTCTGCATATTGTGTAAGAAGAAACCACTACCTGAAAAAAATCTATAGAGTAAGGTAATCTGACTGTGAATATTAAATATCTCGCTTCAAAAGACAGCTAGGCTAAAGTTAAAAAAAAAAAAAAAAAAAAAAAAAAGCAGTGTGCCCAGGGTGAAAATCCTTCAATTTTGGTGAAAAAAGAAGCTCCGCCTCCTTCCTTCTCTTCCTCTTCCCTGCCCATTTTTCTTCCTTCCCTTCATCCTCCACCACCTTCTTCTTCTTCCCCTCCTCCCACTGTTGTTCTTCCTGGCTGCTTCATTTTATACACATGCTGAGTGATACAACACGGAAATATTCTTTGCTAGGCTCAAAGTATACGTGTTAATTTTAGAGTTTTTGTTTTGTTTGTTTGGGTTTGTTAACTTTAAAAAAAAAAAAAAAAAGAGTCTCGCAGGGCCATCCTGCATGGCCCTGCACACGTTCTGCATCACTCCACGTTCGTCAGTCACTACTCCTGCCTCAGCTTTCCAAGCCCAAGGACTACAACAGTGTGTAACCTCTAGCTCGGTTTTAGTTTTAAGGTCGTTGACTCGATCGTGCTATGAGTCTCGTCTGCCCTGCATTGTAGGTGGTCTGAAGTCTACGAAGTATTTTGTACTATGAGATCAGCGCTGGGAGGATGCTTAGGAGAAGTCTGTGTGCCGATGATTCAGGTGTTCAAACTCAGCACCACACATAAAACTCGGGGAAATGCTTTCGTTTTGTGTGGTCTCCACCTGGTGGTAACAAATCAGAACACAGCCCTCATTTCAGTTCCTCTTGAGATCGGTTGTTGTTGTTGTTGTTGTTGTTGTTGTTGTTGTTGTTGTTGTTGTTGTTGTTGTTGAGGGATGGGGTTTGCAACCGGGTCTTGCTCTGTAGGCATGCTGGCCTGATACGTATGTGTTCCAGGCTGGCCTCACAGGCTCTCAACAATCCTCCTGCTGGACCGGAAATGGCCTAAGTGCCTGGATCACAGGTGTGCGCTGTAATGTCTAATAAACTCTTAGGTTGATGTTTCCAAACTGGAAAAAGAAATGTTAACTAGTATGGATAGAAAAGGGGTATCCTATATCTTCCCTTTCCCTTTTTGTTCTAGTACGGAAGCTAATGGTGGAAAAGGTGTCTCCGCTTTCACCTTCAGTTCTGAGATTACTTTCTACTGTGGTGTGAAATTTTCCAGCCTCATCAATGTCATTTAGCTCTTTCCAAAAGCATTCATAGCTTTTAATGTATGCTCACAACTTGAAATTGAAAAGATACACTATTCCGACTGCTATTTAAAATGCACATGAACAAGCAAACAGTGCCCCCAGAGCCGCCAGGGAAGGCCACCTATGTTGTTTACACAGCATAGTGAAATTGAATACTAAGTCCTCCCTATATACCTTCCCCTTCTCTCTCCCCAGAGTCTCATTTCTTATTCCTGGCTGGACTAGAACTTGCTATGTAGACCAGATCAGCCTTAAACTTACAGATTCGTCTGCCTCTGCTTTCTGAGTTCTGTGATTAAAGAGGTCTTGTAGCTGGTCTTCACTACTTCGTGGGTTCTTCTTCCCTTGACAACACTTTATCCCCTCCACTTTTACCGCCCCCC